>PNEQ01113183.1:0-31155 GCA_003012365.1 Medauroidea extradentata
GTCCGGGCGTGAGACCTGTTTCCCAGACTGCATCAGGTTTGTCCATTACCATTACCCTTCGCCTCCCACTTGGAGTCCAGGGCTTTTGGGCCCCAACAGCCTGAACGCTAGGTAGTCTAACGCCCCACCTAGTGGTTTCTCCTTGTTGCCATCTGTCGGAGAATCCATCAAGGCAGATACCCCTTTCCCAGCTCTGAGGAGCCGAGATGCATAGGGCCCGCACGCCAGAGCCTGCATCGGTTCTAAGATCCGGTGGCACCACGAGGAGGCTGCAGGTTGACTTGGGTGTGAGAGGTTTTTGTGCTGAGGGATCACGGAAGCGTAAAGCTAGCACTAGGGACCAAGGAACCCATCCTGGTATAGTACCCACCAATACTCACGAGCCCCGGAGCAACATCGCACCCCTGCGAGTGTGTATGTGGTTACTCCCTTCGGCTACTAGAGCGTGGCAACGCTCCGACACCTCAAACAGGGAGATGCACGACCGTCGATGGATTTCTCCAACGCGGGAACACACCTTAACCACCACGTTTTAGTACAGAGTGAGTGAGATATTTTGGTCAGCGCTTAACAGTTAGGTCTTTAGCACTGGTGAGGGATGACATGATGTGATAATGGAGCAGCGCCAGAACGAAAGGGCGGGGGAAATGAGAGATCCATGAGGAAACCCGTCGACCGCGGCATCGACGGCACGATTCCCAGATGCGAAAATCCGGGAACCGACCCCGCCGGAAATCGAACCCGGATCGCCTTGGCGGGAGGCGAGATGTCTGACCCCTCGGCCATCTTGACCCCCTTTTAGTATGGAGAACTTTGGACTGATAATAAAAAACTCTTGCTACTTAATAGACTTGATTATCATTTAAAGCACCGGTGCACCAAAGGTTTTCTTGTATTAAATGTATAACATTGTAACAGAGACGTTAATAAAAATGATTTTGTATAACATAATTTATTTAATTATCTCAATCTACAATTTGAAACGGGTAGAAACTATTAAATATGTTCTATAACCGGGGATGTGCCCATAATATACGTTTAGGGTATTTAGTTTGGTTGTGCACTGTGTGAGGCATCTGTGGCAGTCACCTTATAAGGACATGTCGCCACAACTGCGCCGCTCTGCTCCTATTTGCTTGTTTCTGGCTTTGTTTGTAATTTGTTATACTGCGCCACGACCTGCTGAGTGTACAAAGTCGGTAAGACTACTCTCGTCACGTTGAGCGCGACGAGCGTCGTGGAGAACTAGTCGGACGACGTAGAGGTGCTGCGTGAACAGATGTCAGTGGTTTGTAAGAAGGCATAAAAGCTGTAACGACCAGCGAGGGAAATATACAGGTCAGTTAGAGCAACGTAATATTGCTGGACATATTTTGCAATATGTGGCCACATCTTCCTTAGCTACCGTCAGTAACTTACGTGAGACCGATATTGACAGTTTGTTACAGTTTTGTATGCAAGTAGATAAAGTACTGCAAATGAATAATTTTGAAAATGAAATTTTATTATTGCAAGTTTTGACTCCTAACTGGAGTGGTATTAGTTTACAGATTTCGATGGACTGGATGGTAAATAAGGAAGACTGGCAATAGGTTAAAGGTAACTTGTGGAAATATTTGTGTCCGCAGAGAATGATGAATAACGTTGTTAAGAAGTTTGTTAAACGTTTTCAGAAAACTAAAGAAAACAGCTTAGAATACGTGCAGTCTGTTTTTTGACGCAAAACACGCGCTAGGATTTAAAATTAATGAGGGAGAATTGGTGTAAATGATACTAGAAAATGTTTCATCAGAAGTTAGGGCGCACAGCGTAGGCATCAGCGTACCCGTCTGTTTGTGTGACTTACGTAATTGGGCTATTGAAGTTGAAAAAAAAGTAGTAATTTCACGTATGACACCGAAAATCAGTCAGAGACTAAGAAAACGTGTCAGGATGATTATGATTCTATTAAAGTTGATGGAAATAAAGTAAGTAAAAGTTATAGTGCAAAGTGAGAACCACGTAGGTGTTTCGTCTGCTGTCAGGAGGGTCATTTCTGAGCGCAATTTTGGAGAATTAAGAAGCAAATTAAATGTTATCAACACTGTAAAAAAAAAGTTAGTAATATTACTCATCGTATGTATGGTAATATTCCCAAACCTTGAGAGGGAAATCTAATTTCCGAATATTTGTGGCAATTTCCGCGAGGTAGTGTATTCGCCACACAAACCACTCGGAAGTTTCGCTCGCGCGTTATGTCAAATTGTCCTAGAGGGCTGCGCCAATATGTAATGAAAAAGTACATTACCAGTTGAGTAACTTTCCTTGACACGTGTTGAGTAATTTTCCCTCACTTGTAGAGGTAACTAGCTTCCATTACATGTAGAGTAAATTTACCTTAAATTTTTTTACAGTGAATGTGGAAGTTCAGTCATACGGCAAAATTTTGTGCAAGGTAAATTTTTCTGCTATTACGTGTTTTCAATGTGGTAAATCTGGGCACTTATAAAGGCGTTTGTAAGGAATTGAGGAATTGTTGAAATAAAATCTACACCCCGTGAAGTCATGCCGATAGAGCGTTTCTCTGAGCTGTCGCGGAAAAATCCTTTGTTTATTTTATAATTTTTTATTATTTACTAAAGCCTTTCCTCGTAATGTACTTATTTTAAGACTAGGATCTCCCAAATAATGCAGCAACATTTGAATGATGCAAAATTTATAAAGTATATTTTAAAAATGTATGTGTTGTATAATTTTTAATGTGATGTGGTTAATATTTTGTGTTTGAAAACATTTGGCAAATGTTTGTGAATAACTTTAAGAGAAAATGAGACAAAAGGAAGGACGTTAAGTTTAAACTAAGCGAAATGATAAATTCGACGATTTCGTATTTCCATGTCGAATTGAGTTTTCTTCTGAACTTTGTGACTTTGAGTATTTTCTATGTTTAAACGTTTTTATTCTCACTTTCTCGTGTTCCTTAGGGGTTAGATATTTTTGTGCTAACTGATTTAATGCCGAGAGGTTGCGACGTAAGCATTAAATTTTTTTAAAACAAGGATATCTTAAATGTATTTGTGATGTGAAATGTATTTGATAGACTTGTTTCATTGTAATTTTAGATGTAATTTTTATTGAGCAGAATGTTTAGGTTATTGTCAGTTGGCTAAAATATTTAGTAGTTAAAAAATTTTTGCTGGGGGTAATTTAGACAACTAAGTTTTCTGATATGTAACAGTTTTCGGTGGTAATATGAAGACATGTAAGCAAATATTCGCTTTCTTTAGAAACATTATGTTGACACCATGATGATTGAAGTATTCTGTTTACCATTTACTGTATACAAATAAAATTAACTGACAACATTCCTTCTCCTATTATATGTATTTTTTTTTTCGCTCGCCATCCACTTATTTAAAGACACCACTAGCATCTTGACAGACTGCATAATACATACTACCACTGCTCTGAACTCTCTCCTTTCACCGAAACTTAAGCTTTGCTCTTTAAGCGTCCGGAGTATATTATATTTGCTATTGCGATAAAACATTATAAGCAAACAGCACGCAGAAATAAAGTCGATCTATGTTACCGTTTTAAAATTATCCCTCTCGTGTACGTAACAGTATTGAACTAGCATCTACCTGCTCGCTGGGTCTAACGAGCATTTATGCCCGTTTTTACTTCTGTTTGTCTTTACGAGGTAGAGAGTTCTCCGTTTAGTAAAGACTTTACCTCGGTTTGTATGTTCAATTGCGTAGAAAATATTATGTAGAATTATAAGGGGACCAAATATACACTAGTTCCCACACACTGTTAAAATTTTCTATAAATTCACGGATATATTTACAGAAAAGTACTGTAACTGTACGGAAGTGCCTTCCATAATATTTTGTTTACGGAACCTTGTCCGTATTGCCAGTTTACGGATGTTTGACCTAACTTTCCATAAATTTATGTAAATGTGTTTCTACAGTTGTAAAGCATATTTTATTGTGTTTCTTAAAAAATTATGGTGTAAGTGATGACTATGACGCCTAGAGATAATGTGCATGTACACTGGTGCGAAATGAAGAGAAGAGATGCGGAGTGAGGGAATATAGCCCAGAACTCGTATCGCGCAAGGAAAAAGGGCCAAAGAATCATGTGACTGAAGTGTCCCAAGGAGGCACACTCATACTTTGTTCTTCTCGCTTCACATATTCTGCAATGGGCGGTCATGTCACCTGAAAAAAAAAATTGCACCTCTTCTCTGCGTTGCGTGCCAGCATGTATGCAACTTTAAAGTTATTAATTTACATACAAAAAAAATCTTTTTCTCATAATGATACTGATCAGGATGTCAAAAACAAAATCCGTCTCTTAAAAGGTTGGTCTCTTACCACTGCATGGAACTCGCTCACAGGCTATCATGCCACTGTGGTATGCTAGAATGTCTGCCTATTAATCTCACGGTTGTCAGTACGAATCCCGACAAATTCGAGAAATTTTTCGTGTGGCTGACGGATATGTCGAGGTCTCGAGAAAATATAACAAATGAGAGTATTTCGTATTTCTGGAAAATTGAGTGCTAGTAATTAAAGAAGTTCCATATCTGTGAGGGAAACTAATCCTCCGTCATTTTACGAAGGGCTCCGTTATGAAACAAAACTGAATATCCGTTATTTTACGAAGTATTCTGGATAATTTTATGCCAGCACTTTTCCGTATTTCACGGAAATTTTTTCTAACATTGTAAAGATGGGCCGGTCCGCGGAATGAATGAAATGAGGTAAGATGAGTGTAGAGTAGTGACATAATGAAATAAACGGAGGAAGCGGGTGTCTCTCAAGAAAACTGGTTAGTCATGGCAGAACCCGCCACGTTTCCTACATGTGAAATGTCAGGGCTTGGACCCACCGTCAAGCTTTCTGCGTCCTTTTCATATCATTGTAACTTGAAATAAAACATATTACAAGACGAAAAGTCAAATGTATTTTTATACAAGGACATCGTGTACTATCGCAACAAGCACTGGGGTAAAACATAGCTATTAGTAAATAATATCATATAGAATATAATTCTGGGCTGTACTTGGTATATTTTGCCATGAATTTCTGCGGTGTGAAGAAAAACTCGCATATTATAAACGCAAGCAACTTTGCAATGGTAAATTTTTCTCCTAGCAAAAAAAAAAAAAAATTAAATAAATAAATTCAAGAACAGAGTAATTGGTAACCAGCAGACGGCAGTAGAAATGCAGCAAGAAGCAATTAAAGTCTGTCATAAGTTTGACATTAATTCATTAAAATGCCACAGTTCTAATGGCTGTGTTGTACCACAAGTTTGGTGCATATTAAGCCGACATTTATTAGTTCTAGAATGAACCTGAGCTGTCAATTCGACTGTAAGTATGGTAAATTTTGTCTTACACCGCGATATAAACTAAATGAGGTTAATAGTAAGTAATGAAACAACTTCTAAAATTGACTTAAATTACACAAAACAGAAACAGAACAAAATTAACTAATAATTATTTTTAATTTCTAACATATCGCTTTACACACACCAGGATCTAAGCTGCGCGAGAATTATGACGGAAACAATAATTGTTAAAATTTCTGAGGGAAAGGCTGTCTTACAACTCAAAATTATTAATGTTAGAAATAAGTTGTATAAGAGCCCCAGTATTAAAATTATCACAATGTTAAAGCACAAAGCAAGATATGTGGTTCATTTAAATTTGTTATGAATGGAATGAATTAATAATTCTCCCACGGAGAAACGTCACGAGAAGAATATTTATACATTATTGAGGACAGTTTTAGATGGCGTAATAGGAGTAGAATATTATTGATATTGACCTCATAAATTCTATAAGTACGTACATTATGATCTTACAGAGTTTGGTTTTCAGAATTCTTACTGAATGAAGAATTATGATAAAAATACATGAACCTAAAATGGCAACTCAACTTCCAATTTATAGTTGAAATATTCAGAGTTTTGTGGGTGTGCATTGGGTATAGAACTAAGTAAGTAGCATAATCGTTTAATAAGCATTTACCGCAATAACTATTGAGCCTGCTTTCCTCAGTGTGGGTGTAAATTACCAAAAAGTTTCCATCGCTTCCACAGATCCGTAAATAATAAATAAAGTCTAAATCAAATCGACGAATTTTATCTTCCAACGTGGTGGACTTACAACCAAAATACAGTTATGCAGGTGTTTTGGTAACTATAGGAACAATATGAAGGGGGTGTGTCAAGGACGATGAAACAAGCTAATAATGTCAGTAAACATAGATCCGGAAACCAATAGATTTCCCAATATGACACGTTACATGCTACGACAGGAACGCTATAATACCGTTGTTATATTTTTTGTGTGGGGAAATTTAAACGCTTTGGTGTATGCCAGCCCTGTTGGCAGTGTACACGAACTACAGGAACGTATTGTGGTTGGTTGCCACTGCATTCGGAACACACTTAGAATTTTTGAACGTTTACGGGTATCGATGGGAAGACGACCAGAATGAAGCCTGCCTTTACGTGAACGGCGCCCATTTCGAACACATTTTGTAATTTCTTCGTCTACATGTGCAGTATTTGACTATTTAATCTTCGGGAACACTGGTATTATAGCGTTCCTGTCGTAACATATAATGTATCATATTGGGAAAACCATTGGTTCCCGGCCCTATGTTTAATAGCATTATTTGCTTGTTTCATCGTCCTCGACGCACCATTTTCGGTTCTACCTATAATTACCAAACATCCTGAATACAGTTTCGGATATAAAGTGACTAAGAACTAAATTATATGAAAATTATTTAGTAGTTTTCAAGGTACCTACATTAAAAAATCATAATTTTACATGCCGTGATCTAATCTATGTGCCTGTATTACACATCATAAACAAGCAACATACGCACGCAGTTAAAAAAAAAAATTTAGGAAAATGGTTCCACTGATTTTTATATATATCAAAGAGATTTCAAACGGACATCAATTTAAAAATCTCAATATTGTATAAAAACACATAAAATCAACTTCACTGTACTAACTACTATATTAGTACAGAGTTTTATAAAACTCGTATAAATGCTCATTTATACATATATAAATATATATATATATGAATTGAATCAGAAATATGTAATTATTTATTAATACGAAGACGGCATAAAAAAACATAAAAAGGTAAATCGTATTATTAAACACTAAACTGTACCAAGATTGATGAAATTCTGTAAAATGGGTCCTTTGTACATAACAAAAAATGTTCAAACTGTGATTTTTGATAGTATGAACAAGGATTAAACAAAATACTAGAATTCGTGTAATTTTACTACCTATTATACACACATACGTATATATATATATATATATATATATATATATATATATATATATATATATATATATATATATATATATATATATATATTTAATATATGTGTATATGTATACATATACGTGTGCGTTTGTGTACAGAAGTTGATGAAAATTAAAAAAAAAAGTTTCTCTTAGATGCTCAAATGACAGCTACTTCTGTGAAAATAATAAACACATCACAAACAGTCAATTGTATGACCACAGACTTCATGACATTATAAAAATACCCTCAGATATCCCAAGTCAACCAAAACTAACAAAATTGCTGTCATTTTCATAACGCGATTGCTGCACGAACAGAATACATGACAGGCAAGTCAATTTACTAAGTGCTGTGTACCGAGCACTATACAATTATCAATAAGATACGGTATCTCGTGTGCTGGAAAGTGTTCAACAGAACGACATTTAGAAATTGTGAACACTGGACAAAAAAAATACACAAAGGTCAATCCACTTTTTTTATTACTATATATGTATAGAGGTTAGTGGAAGTCATAACTGGTTAAGTTAAACATCTAGCCTATTTAGTGTGTATTAAATTGAAGTTTATGATGCAGCCACGCAAAGAACAAAATACGTTAATTATAGTCAACGTACTAAGTACTAATTGTGCACCTAGATTTTAACATTCTCAGTACTGGTACCTCAGATATCCCGTGTGAGAAAAAAATGTAATAAATGCCACATATGAACACTGTTTGCACACAATACAGTTAAGTCACCTTACTATTTATGCATCAAGTTTTATGTGATTCAGTTTACGGGTCAAAAGGTTTTTGGTAGAAACACACAGACACACCAACACATACAAACGTAAATGCAATAAAAAGGCTCGTTCTCTTACACACAGGCTGGAAGGTATCTCATGAGCTATATTTTTTCTACTTCGGAAGTAGGCTAAAGACCATTGTGGTTGTTGAGAAGCTAGAGGTTAATAGGTAAAGGTCGTTGCGATATCACTCTAGGGCGCAGGTCACCTGAGTTTTCAACGTCTTTAATTATTTTTATATTCGTATCAGATGTTTTTTTATTTTAGACATAAATTGTGATTAAATCTCCCTCTTAGGAAACTTTTGTATCTCTCGTAGTTTTGCGTAATGAGTCGTAAACGTCAAAATTTGCACTTTACGGTTTTAAGTACGCCACTAAAAACAATTGACACACCAAATCGACAAAATTCACATTATATAACAATGTTGTAGGCTATGATTTGACATATACAAAAACAAACAGTAAAATACTTTTGTATTTAACAAAAAATGCTGAACTTTAAATGAAAATTAAAAAAAATATCAACAACTTCTTTAATACAAAAATATCTATTGAAAACTGAGGTGAACCGCGCCCTTAACTGGTTGAAACCAGTTCACGCTCTGATTACTTCGTCAAGAAGAATCACCGTTTTTCAGAAATTTTCGAGCAAGAAGTAAGATAAGGCATTGCACTATTGTGACACAAGCCATTGCAATACTATGTCGTCCCAGAAATCTTAGAATGAAACTAATAAAAAAAAAGAAAAATATAAACATAGCCTTGGCTTGTTTGTTTGGGTTTTTCTTAGTTTAATTCTATGACATAACGTTGCAATGGCTTATGTCTATAGTAGTATAGTATATTATTTTGTCTCATTGCAAGATACATTGAAAGACGAGATGTAAGATATCGTGGTCAGTCAATAATTTTTAAGTTCTTTGCTGATAACACAAACATGCTACAAGACGAATGTATTTTTGTAAACGGAAAATATAAAATCATTACATTCTACGAAGCGAGGAATAATTTACTAACTTATAGGTTTTTTGTGGTTCATACCAGGGAACTCCTGATGTTCGATGATATAGAACACAGCGAAACAAAAGAGCTTTAGTTGCACAACTGTACACTTAATTAATTAAATATATTTAAATTTGTTGCAAAATATAAATTCTGTGAGAAAACATTTTTTTGTTTCAAACATAATTACGATATATACCGAATTACATAAATGTTACTACAGTAATAAAATATTGAAAGTAATATTACCAGCACATATTTTAGTGTTGAAATATTTTCTTAGCACAAGGAAACTAAATGGAAATTTTCTAGAGTATAAAGTATACCAGACGCGTTTCATTTATTTAGTAACACAAATAAAATTTAAAAAAAAGTAATTTACTGGGAATACATTTAACATTTTTTCTTTTCTCTTTATTGATATAAATGCAGTATAAATAAATTATATGATAAATATTTGTCAAATGACACCAACAACATTTAAGGTGAGAAGTAAAATAGACTGTAATGTTAACTGTAATATTACACAAAAAAGAATACAAATTATAATCGTGATACTTTACAAAACAATCATCACAATGCATTGCACTATTGTTCTCAATTATGACATGTCACTACTCAAATAGGTACTGTTCTCATGTGTCAGGCCTTGCTTTACAAATATTATTATGATCGTATTTTTTTAAATTTTTATGTTGAATTTATATATAATTATTAAAAAAATATTGGCTGGATATTTGGCCGGTGGATGTCATTCTTACTTGCTGTTTTTAAGCATTGTTCTTATAATACTCTGAATCAATATTTGTATCGGGAGTCACTTCACAGCGTTTGTACCTACAATTTAGGACCAGGCGTGTATTATTTTTCGTAATATAAAATACAGTAGCCTAAGTACAGTTAATCGATGTAAGTTAAATGTTTATTTATCCAAGATATATACATGTATATATATATATATTATAATATGTAATGTACACACAAAAATCCATACACATAATCGTTTTTACCAGAGCCCCTAATGTACAGGAATTAGAGCAAATATTCAGTTATTCTTCGTGCTACAGTGACAACTATTTCTTCCCAGCATTATATCAAACTTTTATTTTCTGCTATAAAACGCTTTAAAATTGGTTATTAATTTGCCCAATTATTAAGAGACTGTTAGCGGAACCGAAACCAAATCTTTCAAGCAATAAAAGCAGTACTCAAGCTTTAATTGAAAATGCCATATAATAAAAAGCCTTGCCCGTAATTTTTTTTTCAATTTCCACTATAAGTAATTGATTTTATCTATCTAATATCACTGTTGGGAACATTTATTTATTGTTTGCTTATTTACCGTAGTTCTATATCTTTGCACCTTGTTGCTAATTGGGCTTGTAGTCGTATTGTCCCCGAAGTAAATTTTTGTAAAAATGTTAGCTGTGCAAGCGTATTATATATTTGACGTCTTACGGGACATAGAAAATTGCAAACAATTAATAAAATTTTATATTTTGTATTTTATAATGCTTCGCACACTTGAACAAATAATACAACTAACACAATTTACAACTGATAATATTTCAGAATTAAAGTATGTTTTGTTTAATTGTAATGAAAATGATATATTTATAAATATCAACTTATACATCTGTCAAATTTTCAGAGACATCTAGTAGATTTTATAATTTCACAGGCCTTTTATTTCTTAGTGCTAATTCATTTATTTCTCACGCTAGGGAAATATAAAAGAATGGTTTGTTATCTTAATGTGAATGTACGGTCTCCGCTAATGGCACGCGCTCTCCGTGGCAAGAGATAATAACCAGCAATTCGTCAAGAAGTCTGACACATTTTCATTTGGGCTCAAGCCACTCCACAGAACATACGTTAACCTAGCTTCTTAAATGCAGTGCTCTACACACTGAGTCTTTAAATGTGAACTATCATCGATACTATTTTAAGGTATGAATCTTGTAACATAATATCTGTAGTCCAAGTGGTACTGATTTAGTTTTGGGGGAAATTCTGTACATTCATAGCAGTATAAAAATATATCCTACATAAAAATGAATTGTGTAATCTCACGCCTTATGATGTTTATTTTGATGAAAATTTGACATGATTGTCAAAAATTATATTTTTAAACAACAGTTCTCATTCTATGCCAAAACCAAATAGAATTTCACTATGAGATGCTCTATAATTTATAGAAGTCGCATAAATCCTTTCATGTAAATATAATTTGTAACAAAATAACTCGTTTAAATGTATACTGTTGTAATGTTTGACACAATGGTGTAAAATTATGTTTCGAAACAATACAATATATGATAAAAATGGCCACCCCGTGCAGCTACACATGCACAAATATGAAATCAACATGGATCTACGAACACGTCAACCAGGCATTTTTAGACGTGTTTGCAGGTCAGACTGAGTATGTGCGATATCTGTTCGTAACTGAAAAAAATGTTCTGTGTACACAAATAAAGGTACAAGAAAATATGCACAGAAATTAACCTGAACTTCATAGAGCAGAACTGAAAGAATGCCATTTAAAATATTTTAAGGAAAAATTAGCTTTATGTAATAATTTATTGATAGTTTTCAAACTCCGAAATAGTTGGATAAAATTGAAAAGTGTTCCAAAATATTAAAAGGAATCGCTTACTTAATGCTGTAAAATTAACAAAAGAATAATAAGTGAGAGTTTAGTATGCGGGAATTATTCCCGAAGATGCCGCAGGTCGGCGGGTTTTCAATGAGATTTATCGTTTCTCCCGCTCCTTCATTCTAGCGCTTCTCCATACGCGCTCTTGCCACCCTTCATTAACGCAGAAGGCCGAGATGTTGAATGCTGACCAAGACCTCTTCACTTCATAAGTGTGTGAATGCTACTAAATGATTTTACTACTTAAGCAAAATTATATTTTCACTAATCCTAATTAATTGTAGCTGTAAACTGAACTCTTCTAGGGCAGATGTGTTACGTCTACCCATAAATAAATAGGCCTACAAAATTTTCTTTAAACGTGAAAATTTAGTTTTTAATAAATTAACAATGCATTTAAATTGCTTTTACGTGTGCCTGGCAGACCGTGTAAAATAAATAATGCACATTGGTAATAATATTTTATCCGTCGGTTTACAGGTTAAATTAACAGACAATACGAAAGTCCTCGAGCAACGACTGTCCTATTTCAAATCAACAAATATTGAAAACATATCTGTACAGTTAGCTTACATCAATGAAGAATATTTTTCATTATATAGATTCAGACGTACACGATACCAAAGAACGTTAGTACAATTAATTTCAAATTATCAGTAAACAAATAACGTATTAGTTGAGACAATTCATTTATTTATTATAGTTATGTGATGGGAAAGAAGTGTTAGCTAAAGTTCTATAACAAAAATATTCTGACTGTCTGACTGAATGACTGATCCGTCTACGTAACTCGAACCCGATGGCCTAACGTCGTGTGTTTTACTTCAATATGTCAGTCAAAAAAAATGAATAATTCCCAATTTAAGGATATTTCTAAACTTAAATTTTAAGGAGGGTGAAATGACCTGGAATATGTTTTTGATTAGTTATCGATATCTGTCCAACCTTTTGAGATACCAAGTTGCTTCTTCCTTCAAAATGATGCATAATGTGAATACAAAAACATAATTTTTTTGATTTTTCGAAATTCTACTCTCAAAGAGTAAAAAAGAACGGGAATGTGTTTTTTTATTAATAGTCTGTACAGCTCGAACCCAATAGATTATCGTGGTAATTTTTACTTCAACTAGATACGTATGCAAATATATAACACAGGACTTCAAGACGTTCTGAAAGTCTCTAACTAAGGGGGTGAAAAGACGTGAATGTGTTTTCGATTATTTTTCTATAACTATCGAACAAGTCTAGATATCGAAGTGATATTTGGTTTAGAATGATGTATAAGTAAATACAGAAAATATATTTGGGATATTTTATGAATTTAACTCCAAAGATGTAAAATAGGTAAAATACGTTTTAGATTCGTGATCGATTACAATAGATCTCACACAGTTTTTTAGATACTGACATCAATTTTCGCTTAAGATTACTGCTCACTTAAATATTTTAAAAGTAGTTTATTGATTTTTTTTTAATTTGACACTTAAGTATGTGAAAAGTTTTGAAACGGTTTTTAAATGTTTTGATTTAATCGTTTATTATAAAATGAAAGGACTGTCGCCACGGTTTCCACTTAACTTCGACGCCCGTGCATTAGTTTTAATTATCCGTATAGTTTTTTTCCCGTAATTCGAACCCTGAGGAGGTGAAAAGACATGGAATGTGTTTCAGATGTATCCGTGATGGTTATCGAACCCGTTGAGATATAAAGTTGCTTTTTGTTTTATGGTGATGTACGTAAATTACCGTAAACATATTTCAGATTTTTTTTCGAAATCCAAACTATCATAGCTGTGAAAGAATTAGAAATATTTTTTAATGAACTGTCGGTTTGTCTTTTACTTGATGAGTTGTATTCGTACTTTTGACCTCAGTTAGATACTTATACACATTTTGGACACGCGATGGAAATTTTTGGAAAGTTCGATTACTAAAAATGTGAAAAATCGCAAAATTTGTTTTCATTTACCCCATGGTATATTTTGGTTAAAAACTATGCTTAGGCCTTGGTAAATACGAAAAAAATCTGAATTTCTGTTATGAGAAAATAACACTCAAATAACATTTTTTTGGGAAATGAGGTCTAGTCTTTGTAAACATCTCCAAGTAAACGATCCAGAAATGCATGTACCTCATTAGAGAAGTAATTAATAAGGATGTTAACGTTCTGCAACTATGCCTTTGAATTTGTTTGTATAACCTCTATGTGCACAGTGACTGAATATTTTATTTAATTTTAATTAACTTTAGATTGCATGTATTGAGAGCACTGTCATCAATATTCGCGCGTAGATATAATCAAGTCATCATACCACGTATACTACTTATACCATCCAAATGCTCTCTTATATTCAATGTCAATTTCGCTATGACTATAAATAAGGCTCCGGACAGTTACTTAGATTGGCAGGGACAGACTAAGGACAGTTTTTCACATGGCAGCTTTAGCTACGTAGCCATCTGCAGAGTAAGCTCAACCTACAGCTTGGTAATTCTAACTCTTGATGGCAGAGTTACTAACTTGGTGTAAAAAGACTTCATTCAATTGAAGTAAATACTTGCTGTTACGAGTAATACGCGCGTGCAATGCCGCAGGCAGACTTTTTGGTTAGCTTATGTCACAAAATGTTTGTGTCGCCTTTAACGTGGTTCTATATTGGTCATCCAACTGCGACGAAACTTCTGCAAGTAAATTGGGCGGGGAAAAGCAAAACGGTGGAGGGACAAAGCAGTATACCGAGATGTTTGAATAATGTTTTAAGAAGGGGAAAAAGAAGGGTCAAGATAGGGTATTCGTGCAGAACGTGGTGCCCAAATTAACTTTAACTTAACACATTTTTTGTTTGTTTTTGCCAATGAAAATTATAGTTCGGAAAGGCGGGAGGTAAAACGGGGAACAGCGGCATAAACAGGATATAAAAACAAAGTGGAACAAGTTTTCCTTTCAAAATGTTTCGAAACCGACATTAATGACTCTAAACATCAATTTGCCCTATTTAGCAATTTATAAATAGTTTTGTTTCAGAAATACTGTAGCATTTAATTGAAATCCCCGCAAACAAAGTTGCGGGAACTAGTTAATTTCTCATAAATAATAACCAATACAAAATGTTAAAAACCCAAAAGTTTTATTATTTAAAGGATGTCTTTACCGTAACTCCTTATTTAGATTATTCTACAACTTTTGTTTTATACGTGACCCAACAAAATAAGTATAATAGGATATGTGAGAAAATAAGTGACTGTTATTTGGTAGGCAACACATCTGGATGTCTATTCGATAGCGTGTTAGTTGAGTGAAATATAGACGCAACTGTTTCACTCTAAACAAAGTGTAGAGAAACTGCTCTTCGCAATTGTTTTAGATAAGAAACGGTTCGGTTTATAATACTTACTCATTGCACGAGCTGGTAAAAAAGCACATTAATGTCCGTTATGGTTCCGGCATACAAAAAGCTCGCAAAGGCGTATGTCCATTGAACGGTTCAGTTTATATTACGAGCCTACTGAAAGAATCGTACGATGATCAAATAAGAAACTACATTTCTTGAAAATTATTTTGTACTAGTATTGCATAAAGAACGTTTACTTCAAATTATACGTTGACAACATTAGCTCATATTTGACAGATATTAAGTTAAACTAATATTTTTCAATGACCAGTGCTTTCTCGTAAGCGTACAACTACCACAATCACAAAAAAAAATACTATACCAGTTGCACATCACACTAGGAAATGTTTCATCTGGTGCAGGTTGGTCACAAAGCTAACTAAATACTCTATTTTAAAACTGCTTATGATGTGCAAGTGTTCAACGTGTCAGTTATAGATTTAAAGTAGTATTCTTCAACATGCCAATCACTGTAAGTAACTCACGCACCTTGTCCGTAAGTCACATAATATAAGTTTCAGTAAACATGCTCCATTGTGGTTGTTTCCAGTATCTGTAAGAATTGCAAAGTGGAAGTAGATAAGAGTATAAGATTTTTAATGAGCCAGTGTGTAAAAAAAAATATCGATTTTAAAATAGAAACCACAGGGTAGTATAAGTTAGCGTAAAGTCCTGTGCCTATGTACGAAACTGATAAAAGAGAGAGAGAGAATGACAGAGGGAATAACAGAGAAAGGTATTTAGAGAGACAGAAATATTGAGGAAATTGATATGGGTAGAGAGATTATAATAAGCTACAATAGGCAATTCTTCAAGGTAACAAGCAATGTCATCAATTTTAGTTACAATTTTCTGTTGATTTTTCATCGAAGTTTACTAATCTAAACCGCCTTTCCAATATTTTTGTGCGTAGGTTTTGTATACTGAAGATAACATTTGCAAATAGATTGAAAACAGAAATTATTTGTGAGGGATCTGTGCAAAACAAAATACATCAAACAGATGGTATATTATTTATATAGGCCAAGATAATAGTTCTGAGAGTAAGGTTGTCAGATTGGAGTTGTTTCACAGACTGTATTTTAAATTAGATTAGCGATGACAGACTTATTGGTCACGTGCAATAAATCTACGCATATTGTAACTTTATCAGGATGGATCTATATAAGTTTAGGTAGATGTATATTTTAGGCGGGTGAAGCAGATTGTTTCAGAATGTTGTTAAATAACTTAATTTTTACATTCTGTAAAATTAAAATAACTTGTTTTTATTTTTTCCAGAATGGCTATTTCGTGTTCCCCGATGGACTTGTCAGAAGCGATGTGGCCGATTGGCTATATTGTAACAGTCATTGGATCAAGCCCGCCGGATGGCTCCGTCATATTGACTTTGTACAATGTTTTGATTATAGCAACGTTACTGGTAACGTCCTTTTTGGATACCAAAGATAAGGTAAACATGATCATGTCAAGTCCGCATCAGCTGACACAGATTTGTAGACTGGCGGGGAATTTGTTCCTGGAGTTCACTGCCATGTGTTACATGATTATAAACTTGACGTGTTTTAGGAAGGAGGAGTATTTCTCAAAGATAGCTATTTTTGACAACTGGATGCTGCAGCACCCAAAAAACGTTTACAAAATAACCATGATAGCAACATTTCTGGGAGTTTCGTTTATAGCTGGTATTCTCGCAGTTGCTTTCTTCTACACATTCGAGATTCACTTTTCTTTGGAAGAATATAAAATACTCGTTATGTTCGCTCAGTATGCCAACTTTGCAAGTGTTTATTTTAATGAAGTTGCTGTGAATATTTATGTGACAATTATGTGGCACAGATTCCGAACTCTAAATAAAGTTTTAAAGCAATCGTACATAGGAAGTGATACTAAAAACCTGTCTGTCATTGGGAATTCCAACGAGTTTCTGCACAGACGTACTATAAAGATTACGCCCATGGAGCGGTTAAGAAATAATGTGGGATGTGCACTCACAAAGCACGATATTCGTCTTTTACGCAAAATGTACGATGTACTGGGAGAAGCTTGGTCTACAGTCAACGCTCATTACGGATTTACAATGCTCCTGGAGTCTGTCACAATTTTCTTCAACCTGATTCTAATTCTACATCATCTGCTGGTGTCTGGTGTAGTTGAAACAACTGCGATCAGACAGAAGCACATCCTGGTGAACCTCACCTGGGGGATGCTGTATCTGCTCAAAGTCGTGATGACGACCATCACCTGCCAGATGGCTAGCTCCGAGGCCAACAGCACAACAACGCATATTCATAAGCTGATCCTGAATAGGAGTCTGCGAGATGCCGAGCTGCAAGAGGCACAGATGTTTCTGAAGGACTCGTCCATCCGCCGTACGGAATTCTCAGCTTACGGGTTTTTTGTTATTAATTTTCGGTTCTTCTCAACATTTATTTCACATCTTACAACGTATCTAGTGGTGCTTGTACAATTCAACAATTAAAATCTTATTACAGGTTTAGGGCAAAATAAACTTCCATTAAAATACAGAGTGTTCCGCTACTATCATTACGAATGTAATTAACGATAGCTTGGAAACTGTGTAATTGAGAAAGGCACGGTTTGTGGAATAATGTTAACACAACAATTAAACATTTCAATAAGGATTATTGTTTACTGAGCTGCCATATTATGGACAGGATAGTCAACGGGAGTTTCCAATGTTGCCTGAGACGCACGTGTTGCGGATCCAGCTGTTAAAGAAGCTTGGAATTTTATCAGTAGTTAATTTTATACCATCACAAGCAAACATTGCTGTAGAGGCAGTTCAGAGTCAAGAGAACACGTCTGAAATAAATTAAATTAAGACAAGTACAAAAGCAATATGTTCACTTTTGTCTTAGATAGTAACTGCTGAGTTTGGTTAATTATGTGCATAACCTGCACTGGTATGTTTATATTAATTTTTGGCAGACTGTTACAATCAGACCAAAGTGAAAATAAAACTCCTAAAATATCCTAACGGTACCGTGAATTATGCATCCTAGTGTCAGACAGGCATGAGGTGGGTTAATAAGACATAACATACGTTATATTCTATTCAAATGATTTGAAAAGCACGAATTGTTGAAATGAGTCTTTTCATTTAAATGTTAAATTTAACAAGTATCTTACTTTTCTAACGCAAAGTGGATCAATTATGTTGGGATATGTATGTATAAAATCAAGTTTTATTATATTTGCTAGAAATTTTGAGCGAAAATATAGCCGAACAATGGGCTTAATATCAGTTAAAGAGATTACTGTCAAAATACCCTTGTACTACAACTTCAGAAAAAAATACTTAAGAATTAAGATGTCAAATAACTTGCCTAACTTGTTATTATATTAGTTTAAAACTTTTTGCCTCCTAGAGTATGCTATCAACGGTTGTTTGTGTGTCACCGAGATTATGAAAAGAATAAAATATATAATTTAGTTTATGGTTGTGTATTTTTGTGCTTGCGGCTTTTGATCGCAAATCTTAAAAATTGTTCATGAGGTTAGTATAAATTTGAATGGACATATTTTCCTCAGGAAATGTTAAATAAATGTTGTTTCTATATTTACAAAAAACTAGACTTTATTTGTGCTACACACAAATTAAAAAAATCCAGCGAAGGATATTTATAACATACGTATGGATCGCTAAGGGATTCACAAAGAAAAGGAACATATTTTACGTATACAGGGCGCAGACCCAGTTTATCGTTGCTGAGTTGTATATGACAAGAGTTGATTATAAGTTTACTGCGTGCTGTTTGAAGACTTTTCCTCGAACTAAGATAACAATGCTACTAGTGTAAAAATGTGTTACAGTCTCTTTATGACGGCTGCAAGTTGTAGGTGTTTCTGCACAAGATACATTTGAAAATCGTTTGCAGCTGTGAGCTGCTCAGCGAATACTTTGACAGTTTCTCGTGCACAAAATATTTTGTGTTGTTTGATGAACAATATATCTTGTTGGCATGCGCAGAGAAACATAGTTTTTGGAGATAAAAGTATTATTTAGAGTGGTTAGATGTACACGCTCGACGACTTATAATCTAACAAATAGAAAGTGTTATCAAATCATGAATTTATTCGGACAGAAGATTAAACATACTTGCACCAAATGGTAGAGTTTGTACATACGTTATGTAAGTTTATGTTATTGTTAAACGTTTCCCCAAGTTTCTATAAAGTGTACATCATGTGATTTTTTTATAATTTAAGTTTTAACATTGAACAATGCGTTAGAAATAAATAGAGAATAAAGGTTTATACAACAAAAATTCTAATGTCAGTATATCATTTCAATATCAGTCCTCGGTATCCAAAACACGTTAAGCCATTAATTAAAAATTTTCAGAAAAAAAAACACCTTATTCTATTACTAAAGAGGTAGGCCTATAACGTTGAGAAAATTATTAAATTTCCTTTGGGTTCAGTACTTTGTATAAAGATTACTGTATAAAATCGCAAAACAGCAGATTTGTAACAAATAAATGTAATGTTTAGAATTGATTGGTTTGTTGACGTACGCCATTGCATGAGCAATACGTCTACAAACAAATAAATTCTAATTGTAAACTCCCATTGCAACAAACATTTAAAAATCTCATAAGTATAATGTGCTGGACTTAATGGCTATTGGAACAGTAATATCGAATTACGGAGCTTTTGTTAATGTTTTGTAAAACAAAATGGCGGAACTGGATTATTCAGAGGTAGCATTAAAACTGTGTTTCAATGCAGAGTGTCTACAATATTCATAAAGTACTTCACTTGTTCCACCATGAAAATAACCCCGAAGAGGGAAAACTAAAACCGTATTATGTTGGTTGTTTATTGTTCTACAATGCTGCATTTTCATCTTCTCCAATTAACAAAACTAAATTTTAACACCAATTTACTATACCATTAGCAAAATATACTTATAGTCTATCTCATGAAAGAATTCCACATTTTGACAGTTCACTTCTGAGAAGTGTGTCTGTAAACCGGATTGTGGAGACAGTGCTTTTCCAGGAAGACAGGTAGGTTTAAAGCTCCAAACAATGGAACAGCCAGGTACATTTCTCAGAAGAGAAATGTCAAAATATGGCATTCTTTCATGAGACAGACTGTATTTTATGTTTTACCTGATAACATTCAGTGAATAAATACTTGGGACACAACGCATTTTGAATCTGTACTGCGAAATTTAAACAGAGAACAAGTTGAACTTTACGGATTTGGTAGCTTGTTGTACTGTTGATACTGTTTTCGTCGTGGACTTGACGAGATTTGGAACAGTACACTGTTACCAATTTATTAGATGGAGGAACAAACAGGATTGCAGCTGTTTGACTTCACCAAGTGATACGTATTATTGGGCTCTACAACATGACGCAGAAATCAAACTTTCGTGATTTTGTGGAATTTATGAGATCTGGACATGGACGACTCATATTAAATACATACATTGTTCTTAAACCGTACTTTAATAAGTCGTGTTTTCATTTGAACATATTCATTTTAATAAAGTTTCATACGCCCATTCCCATTGAAAATTCGTCAAAACAAGTACAACTAATTTCGAATATCAACTATATAATTAAATTTAAAACCGTTTTACACGTATAAAGTGTGTGAGGAAGTTACTATGCCAAACTTTTGATGGCTATTTGTTATGAAAAAGACGTGCCAAGCTAATACTAAGAGAGATAGAAGCCTTGAAAATCTAGTAAAAATACGGAATTTTAGCAAATTATTGAAATACCTTTGAAGTTAAAATATGTTTCTCTTGTTGATTATTTCTAAATACTACATATAACACGAACATAAATCAGCCCTTAAAACTCTCTCTTTCATAAAATAAAAAGTTGGGGTTGGTCAACCACTAACTACATAAAATTACTTTCCAGCAGGTTTAATATAATTTCATATGCTTCTATTTGAGAGGAATATAGAAAGGAATAAAAAAACACCTTAAGGAAATTGCCTAGAATGTATGATTTACGAGAAAAATGCACCAACTGTTGCTGTAATAGTACAACATCTGGAATGTAGGCCTCAAGTGCTATTTCGGCCTAGGGAATGGATTGTATATGCGTTCCGCTCACTGTAATAAGCATCGTGTGATGCATTTCTAACAACGAATCGCAACAATTCCACTAATTATGTAAGCATAAAAAAAACTTGAAGTTACTGGAAGAATTAAGCAAGAAATTAAAGTTGTATACAATTTTTTTTTAACGTTAGTGTCTGTACAACATTCACAACATCGGTACGGGAATCATGTTAGTTTAAATACGGTTGACGACATAAATGACAGTTTATATCAAATAACAGGTCCCCAAAAAGAAATTTACTTTCGCAAAATGGTTTACATTGACACTTCGTTCTCGTCATTTAGTGAAACAAAAATATTTTCAAATGTAACTGTATTTCTTTCCAAATGTACTATAGAATGTTAAAATTTCTTTATAATATTCATGCACTTTACCTTCTAAAAAAATGATGCAAAAACAATGTGAAGCCGTGTTTCCCCCCATCATGTTCATTAATATTTTATGTTTAGTTGGCTAGACCTCGTGACATATTAAAAACAAATCTGTATCATAGAGAGCACTTTCCTGTCAGCACGACGCATATAAAATGTCACTTAGCGTAAGTATGTAGTACTTTCAGCCTACGGACAATGTATTGTGTTACTGTTAGAACAGTTTTGTCCATTTTTTGTGAACCATTAATTCTAGCTGCTTACATTAAATGAATTTCTTTGTTCCTTACGACGTACTCTGGAATTAGCAACATGAAACTATCAGAAATCCTAGTGGTGAATAACTGTTTGCTGCAAGAGGGTGGCCGCTATTGTTATTTTATAAAAGGGAGAGGGTTGAAAGCTCATTCAATAACAAATTAAAAATCTCAATAACACTTAACAGCACTTATAGAATTGTAATATATTCCGAACGATATGTGAACAAAACATTACTATTATTCTTGATTTTCAAGGACTAGTAACTCCCTTTGTATTTACTTGTGTCAAAAGTGTCCCAAATAAGGCTTGCTTTCTTTTTAATGAATCACCTTTCCCTCTTTCGAGTAAAAGTCACAATTATCTTACAAAATACATACACGTATATAGATATATAGTAATAACCGTAGTTTACAAAGCTTGTACTTTAATTACCATGGGTCGCCGTGGTGAGAGGCGAGTACCCAAGCCACGATTCGAATTCGATACGTTCCGAGCTTGATCCCCTGCTGCGACCTTTCTGATTTCGGTTTATTATGTTTTTCTTAAATATCTCTAAGTAAATGCTGGGAAGGCTCCTTAGTAAAAAAAGTATGTAAATTATCTCTCCAATATCCCATTCTTGGGCAAAGTTTAGATTCACCATGTCTAAGAACATAGCTGAACACTAACACAGCATTAGCAAATTTCGTAAAAGCCCAACTATTATACACAGTGTTTACTTATTGTGTACGAATTTCTAAAAAATTGAGAAAAGTTGTTCAGTAGTTTATTTGTGGAATATGTAGCCGATCAAAATTGTTCCATACTGAAAAACCTGATTATGGAAGGAATAAACTAAATTAAGTATAAATACTAAGTATATAAATATTGTGAGAAAACAATAAACTTAGATTTATCATGTGATCAAAAAAATTAGATGATTTCATTACGGTTTTGACGAAACCCAAATAAAGTCAAGTCAATTAATTAATTAATGCATATGTCCCGAGCTAAATTATGTTCTGCTGATAAATACATTATTAGACACATCGTGCGATAAAAAATATTTCAAATAGCCGCCTCTGGAAAACATAAAACAGCTCGAACAAAATAATTAAAATTCTTGTCACATTACAAACTTCTAAATGTGTACACAGTTGTATGAAATTCCAAGAAATAGTTCATCCCGGATATCTTGTTTGATCTAGCAAATATTTTAGTAAAAAAATTACTATAACATATTTTTAAAATTGACTAAACATTTAAAACAATTTTTCTTATGAAAATAAGTATAAGATTTTATTCGAAACACGAGGAATGTACGTAACACATAGTGATGTATAATGCATGGGTTATTTATTCACCTCAGTCACTATTAATTTTGTTACACTGCAAGGGGTATAAACCTTTGAGTGAGATTTCATAACGACAATTACTTATTTCTACACTCTTTACTTTCCTCTTTTGTATTTCGCCATACGTTTTAATTTTAGACGTGAAAAGTATTTTCGTAAGATAAATTATTTTATACGTATTATACCGTTTTAAAAACATGGTACATCAACATTTTTATATTTAAATAATTATTGTGTGTGCAATTTTGCAATCGATTTCAAGCAAGCGACATTTGTACTGATCAAACAAACAAACAGGCTGAAAAGAAATCGATTTAGTAAAAATTTGGAAACAGTGTCCAAATAGCCACCGTTATATATTACAAAACCGGTTTAGCAAGATTAAAAAAGAAAGTCACTTTATTTGAATAGAATTACAACAATTTCGATTAAATTCTTTTAAAGTTTCTTTAGATCTATAATATAATAAAAAAAAGTCCAACTGGGTAAATGCCGCCAGTGTGAAAATTTGAACATGCCATTTACAAAATACAGAAATTCAAGTCAGTCTATTGGGTAATATGTCTATTAGTATACCAAGTATTATTAAATTTAGTCCAAGGATCCAAATGATTTATGCAAGGCGGACACACACACAGACATATACAAAAACACATACACATTCAGACACAATCAGGAAAATGTTCCATAATTAGAGCTACTGATTTTCGACGAAAATAATTTTGCTCCCACTTATTTCATTGCCTTGCGTGCATATGTGCCGCTCTGATTAATCGTTATTGACAGTGCGTCTTTGTGCAGAAGCGTCACTCATTTGAAGTGCTATTCAGAATATGATAACTGCGACACCACAAGTGCGTGAGATGTGGGTAGAGGCCCCATACGATGTAAGTTAAAAATATTCATTCAATGATCACAAGTCAGAACTGCACGTGTGCAAAAAAGGCATTGAAACAAATTGGTGTAATGTTCTTTTCGCCAAAATCAGTATCTTTATTCATAAAACTACTTCCAATTTCGGAAAGTATTTAAAATATGAAACGTCATTAATAACATAAATGTTTTAAGAATGTTATTTTATTGTATACGGCACGTTTATTGTGATAACTGTTAATGCAATTGAAGTGTTTTGAGTTGCGTTGAACTGTCAGAACCAATTTACAAGTGCCGCAGTAATGTAGGGCTGAGACCATTTGCCTTCTACTATGGCGATGCAGGCCGAGTCTCTGCGGGTCCGTACCGAATTTTCGCACTTGGGACACGTGGTGGAACATTTTGCCGGCATAAGGTTGGTTTTCCTGGGAACTGCACCTGCAAGGTCAGCGAGGTCTTTAAACAGGAATGACTCGAACTGGCGTCCCTGGTCGGTGGTTATCCGCAGTAGCGTCCCGAATCTTGCAATCCACGTGGAATACAACACTCGTGCCAATGTGGTTATTTCTATGTCCTCCACTGGTATTGCCTCAGGCCAGCTGGTGAAGCGGTTGATCGTGGTGAGACAGCAACGGAAGTCTTGTGATGATGACAAGGGCCCAACCAGCTTGATGTGCACATGGTTGAACTGAGCTGATGGCAGCAGAAAGGTCCCAATTGGGTGAAGAGACATGTCGGGAAATTTTAGATTGCTGCTATGAAAAAAACAATCACAGGTCCAGAGTCCACAATCCGACTTGATTGATGACGATACAAAACTTTGTGTGGCTAACTTCATGGATGTGTTGTTACCTGGGTATGCGAGTTGGTGAACTGTGTTAAAAACTGTATTGCAGAAAGGGGGTGTAATTAATGGCTGAGGCGTTGGCATTGAAACATCGTAATACAATTCAACTGCTAACTCTGGCAGACGAACTTTGGTTAACTGGAGATCTAAGTACTGCAGCAAAAACTGGAACTGCCTGGCACTCAGCGAGGGCTTAATAATCTAGTGTCGTGACTGCTTCTACCCGCGACAATGTGTCAGCGACGGTGTTGTCACAGCCAGAGATGTGCTGTATGTCTGTGATAAATTGACTCATGAAATCAAGGTGACGTGTACAGCGAAAGAGCACTTGTGTGGGTCCTGAGCGAATGCAAAGACAACCGACTTGTGATCTGTGGATGTGGCGAAGTTGCAGCCCTCCACCGTGTGACAGAACTTATGTAGGGCTAGATAAGTGGCTAGGAGCTCCCTGTCGTATGTGCCACACTTCCATTGAGCTGGGTAGAGAATTTTGGAGACAAATATATAAGGTTGCCAGCCTCCCTGAACATGCTGCTGTAGTACTGCCCCGACTGCGAAATCGGAGACATAAGTCATGAGAGCCAACTGGGCATCAGGTACAGGATGGGCAAGCATTGCAGCAGAAACGAGACTATGCTTGCGGTTTTCAAGTCATTGTTGCTTTCTGATGTCTAGACTAGTGTGAAATTACCCTTAAGGGGGTTACCATTGCAAAAATTGTTAGTTTTATAATTGCACGACACAAAGTTAGTTTTATAACATTACTTGTGAGCTCTCATAGTCTTCCCATAGCAGCATGTTGGAATCAAGATTTGCTAATTACGGGATCATACAAATAACAATAATCAACTGACTTAATCGAATAAAATAATATATGCTGAAAATACATATTATGGGCCATATGCTAAAGGATTTAAAAACATATTTTTTAAAAGTCGTCATAAATAAGGATGTAATTCGTTAATTTCACATTTTTTTAAAGAAAGGAATTTCATTGTGTGATTTTATATCATTTAGCATATAACCCTTCATATATTATTTCAGTTTAAACTATTTCACTCGATTATATCAATTGGTTTTTGTTATTCGCATGTTCCCATAACTTGTCAATCTTGACTTTGACATGCCACTATGGGGAGAATATGAGAGCTCAAAAATTTTCACAAATGGAAAATGTAGTTACAAGTAAAGTCTATGAAAGTAACACTATGTTGTTAAAATATACAAGACTATGCATTTTGCCACATTAACACCCTTGGCTTCACCCTTTTAAGAGCTCGTGTAGGGTACTTGGACTTCAGCAGCCTTGGGGATGAAACACCTGTAAAAATTCAGCATGCCTATGAACCGATATAATTGCTTAGCTGCTGTGGGTTTGGGAAAGTTGCGTATTACATCAACTTTATCCTGTAATAACCGAGACATTTCTGCCAAGATGCTGTGCCCAAGAAATGTGTGCGAGGTTCAACAACGACACACATGGTTGGATTACAAGGAGTCTGTAGGCTGTCAAACATGTGAAAAATTCGTCTAGATGCTGTTCATGCTCAATTACGTTGGATGATGCTAATAATACGTCGTCTAAGTCTGACACACAAAACTTTAGTCATCGCAGCATTTTATCCATTAACCTATGCAAGTTCTAGACAGCATTACATAAGCCAAATGACATGAATGGAAACTCATACAGCCCAAAAGATGTTGCTATGGTAGTTTTGCAGATTTCTTGCGAATCAACTGGGGTTTGGCTGTATGCATGCACCAGTCAATGGTGAAGAATATTGTTATGCCATGCAGGGATTTGGCGAATTCCTGTATATGCAGGATGGGGTACCTGTCCATTATCATGCAGGCATTCAGGGTCCTGTACTATCCACATGGACGCAATTACTCAACCTTCATTGACAACATGTGCAGGGGACCATCAGGGACTGTCAGATGATCGAGCTGTGCCCACCTTGAGCATAGCCTCAAACTCACTTTTGGCGAACTGCTGTCAATCTGGGATCACTTGGTGTGGTCTGCTTTCTATAGGCTGTCCTGGGGTGGTATAGATGTGATGAAGTGTGCGATGAAGGACCGGTTCTGCTGTACTAGATGGATTGGTGAGACATGAACACTCTGAAAGCAAATTTGGGTATTTGTATGGTTGATTGAAAATTCTGATGCTACTAATGTGGCTTGTGACATAAGTCCCTCCTGCAGTGAGAGATATAGTACAGTCCACCAGCCGCCGGTTCCTAATGTTGAGCAAGATGCCATAATGGGGAAGGAAATCTACACTCAGGATAGGCTTCGTGTGATCGGATACAAAACGCAAGGTAAATCTCGCCTATGTCTTATGTTCAGTGTCAAATTGACATAATTACTGACGAGCCATTGGCATCAGCCACAGCATAATTGGCTTGAGTGTGCCTGCCAAGTAATCTCCAATGTGGGAAGGCATATGTCAGCACCAGTATCAATGAAGTACGGTGCCTTAGATCCATATTCTGTGATGAACAGGCGGCAACTCAGAGACTAAGAAGGGTCACTTGCTGCCGTTATTATTGCGCCTTCTGGTCGTTTAATGCGGAGAGCTGGCAGGGCGCAGTGTTTTTGAATGCTGCATAACCAAAGTAGCGATGGTACCAGCAGCCTCCTGGCAGGCCCTATGAATGTGAATAGTCTCGACGACTGCGGTGCTGACTACTGTGGGCTGTGGCTGTCGCAATCTCCTTACAGCGTATTGTAGCCACTTCACCAATCGTCTCGGCCATGAACATCGATATCTTGGCGAACATGGCCTCGAGGAAAGCAGTTTTTTTTACTTGGGGTCGAGGACTAGTGTCAGCGATAGTATCGGCCAGGTCGGCCAGTGAGTACTAGGGGGATTAACTTAAGTAGCAGGAATAAAATGTGTCGCAGATGGAAGACAATTTAGCCACAAGGATAGAAGGAGTTCACCTAGAATGACAGTTCTTGCCAAACTGCAGAGGTGTCAGACGAATTGTAAAGGTTAGCACTTGTATAACTCCTCGTGATCTAATAGTTATTTCGTCTTCTGTTCTTGCAAAGCACTCATTTTCTTAGTAAGTTAACATTTGAGTTTTTCAAATTGACCAAGATTAGAGGATGTCTGAGACTGAGTGAAAAACTTGCAATCCGGGCTGCTTGCCACATAATTAAAATTTGTTTCATCAAGCCAGCAATAACGATCTGGTTTTCCACTTGTATGAACCACGTTTCTGGACCAGACGCCGAAAATGGCGGAACACGAACCAACATGCGATCGATCGAGACAGTAAACAACGGTGGGTCCTACATGACTACTGCACAGTCCATAAGCCCACGGTATACTTTACGGACAGAGAGCGCGCAGCTACGCTGAGATCCGACGCAGATACGCAGTGTGGTCCAGAATGCCTTTTTTCACACTATGTACTTACTGCCACGCGGCGTGGGAACGGAAACGGATCACAATGCTCGAAGCCAGGGTGTAGCATGTTTGGCTGAGCAAAGAAAACCTAAGGCGGCGCAATAGGTCGTAGGCGACGTGGGAGTAAAAACACAGCGCAGATGGCCGGCGGTGGTGTTTAATGCAGCTGGCTGGAAGTGGTGTGAGAGATGGTGCGAATGTCAAGGTTGGTGTGGCATTTTACCAGGCGACAACTCACTTCTGCGCGACGAGCGGAGCCACAAACACACAGAACCCCACGGCCCGAACTTGCCAGATTTCGTCGGGGTCAACACTACAACTGACGTCTATATAACAGCTGTACACGAGGTTCACCTCTTCGCCCCTTATACAGTAGTGTCTGTTCGACTGCTGCATGGTAGTTCCAGGTGCAGCCACAACACCACAATGGCAGGTGTGCCTCCACAGCAGAGCAGGGCTTGTGCTGGGACATGCCAGGTGCAACCACAGCACCACAATGGCAGGTGTGCCCTCAAGCTCAGAAGCGCATATTTCAGGACGTGCCAGGTGCAACCACAACACCGCAGTGGCAGGTGTGCCTCCACAGCACAGCAGGGCGTTAGCTGGGACGTGCCAGGTTAATCCATAGCACCATAGTGACAGGTGTGCCTCCACAGCACAGCAGGGCGTTAGCTAAGACTTGCCAGGTGCAACCATAGCACCACAGTGGCAGGTGTGCCTCCACAGCAAAGCAGGGCGTTAGCTGGGATGTGCCAGGTGCAACCATAGCACCACAGTGGCAGGTGAGCGTCCACAGTACAGCAGGACGTGAGCTGTGATCTGCCAGTTGAAACCACAACACCACAGTGACAAGTGTGCCTCCACAGCACAGCAGGGCGTTAGCTGGGATGTGCCAGGTGCAACCATAGCACCACAGTGGCAGATGTGCCTCCACAGCACAGCAGGGCGTTAGCTAAGACTTGCCATGTGCAACCTTAGCACCACAGTGGCAGGTGTGCCTCCACAGCACAGCAGGTCGTTAGTTGGGATGTGCCAGGTGCAACCACAACATCACAGTGGCATGTGTGCCTCCACAGCAGAGCAAGGCGTTAGCTCGGATGTGCCAGGTGCAACCATAGCACCACATTCGCAGGTGTGTCTCAACAGCACACCAAGGCGTTAACTGGGATGTTCCAGGTGCAACCATAGCACCACATTGGCAGGTGAGCCTCCACAGTACAGCAGGGCGTTAGCTGTGATGTGCCAATTGAAACCACAACACCACAGTTACAGGTGTACTTCTACACCAAAGTGGGCCTTCTGCAGGGACGTGCCAGTTGCAACCACAACACCACAGTGGCAGGTAAGCCTCCGCAGCACAGCAGGGCGTTAGCTGGGAAGTGCCAGGTGCAACCACAACATAACAATGGCAGGTGTGCCTCCATAGCACAACAAGGCTATAGCCGGCATGTGCCAGGTGCATCCACAGCATAGCATGGCGTTAGCTGGGATGTGTTTGGTGTATCCAGAGAACCACAGTGACAGGTGAGACTCCACAGTACAGCAGGACGTGAGCTGGGATGGACCAGTTACAACCAGCACACCACAGTGGCAGGTGTACCACCACAGCACAGTGGGCCTTGTGCTGGGACGTGCAACGTGCAACCATAGCACCACAGTGGCAGGTGTGCCTCCACAGCATACCAGGGCGTTAACTGGGATTTGCCAGGTGCAACCATAACACCACAGTGGCAGGTGGGCCTCCACAGCACAGCAGGGTGATAGTTGGGATGTGCCAGGTGCAACCACAACATCACAGTGGCAGGTGTGCCTCCACAGCACAGCAGGGCGTTAGCTGGGACGTGACAGGTTAATCCATAGCATCACAGTGGCAGGTGTGCCTCCACATCACAGCAGGGCGTTAGCTAAGACTTGCCAGGTGCAACCATAGCACAACAGTGGCAGGTGTGCCTCCACAGCACAGCAGGGCGTTAGCTGGGATGTGCCAGGTGCAACCATAGCACCACAGTGGCAGGTGAGAGTCCACAGTACAGCAGGACGTGAGCAGTGATGTGCCAGTTGAAACCACAACACCACAGTTACAGGTGAACCTCTACACCAAAGTGGGCCTTGTGCAGGGACGTGCCAGTTGCAACCACAACACCACAGTGGCAGGTAAGCCTCCGCAGCACAACAGGGCGTTAGCTGGGAAGTGCCAGGTGCAACCACAACATCACAATGGCAGGTGTGCCTCCATAGCACAACAGGGCTATAGCCGGCATGTGCCAGGTGCATCCACAGCATAGCAGGACGTTAGCTGGGATGTGTTTGGTGTATCCACAGAACCACAGTGACAGGTGAGACTCCACAGTACAGCAGGACGTGAGCTGGGATAGACCAGTTACAACCAGCACACCACAGTGGCAGGTGTACCACCACAGCACAGTGGGCCTTGTGCCGGGACGTGCAAGGTGCAACCATAGCACCAAAGTGGCAGGTGTGCCTCCACAGCATACCAGGGAGTTAACTGGGATTTGCCAGGTGCAACCATAGCACCACAGTGGCAGGTGTGTATCCACAGCACAGCAGGGCGATAGTTGGGATGTGCCAGGTGCAACCACAACATCACAGTGGAAGGTGTGCCTCCACAGCACAGCAGGGCGTTAGCTGGGACATGCCAGGTTAATCCTAAGCACCACAGTGGCAGGTGTGCCTCCACAGCACAGCAGGGCGTTAGCTAAGACTTGCCAGGTGCAACCATAGCACCACAGTGGCA
>PNEQ01113184.1:0-31271 GCA_003012365.1 Medauroidea extradentata
CTATCGACGTTTCTTCGGAAACACATTTCACCCCTTTTCACCCCCTTAGAGGTCGAATTTCGAAAAATCCCTTCTTAGTGCTCGCCTACGACCTGAAGGGAACCCCCACAAAAAATTTCACGATTCTAGGTCCAGTGGTTTGGGCTGCAGTTTGATATGTCAGTCAGTCAGTCAGTCAGTCAATCAGTCACCTTTCATTATATATATATATATATATATATATATATATATATATATATATATAGATGAAGTAGTGTTAGTTTTATGGATCTTATTTGTAATTACAGAAAAAATCTCTGCCAGTTTTTCAATAATGATATTACAAAGTCATAATTTGCTTTTTTTCGTTCTTATTCACCTCGAAAACCAATAAACATAATTAAATGTAATAATTTTCATTGAAAGTACATTAACGGCTACTTCCTGGTGTAAGTAAACATCCATTACAAAATATTCTGTTTAAAAAAATGCTTAAAATTGAATAAGAGAAACAGAAAAATATTATTTTTATACAAAAGCAGTAGAATTTTAAGAAAGAAAACCGTGTAAATTTTGATTTCGAAATACAATTATGGGAATCTGGCTGAGCTAATTTTTTGTAAGAGGAAATTGTACTTCTAAGTAACGTCTACAAATACGACACTATTTCAAAGAAATACAAAATTACAATTCCCTTCCACTTGAAACGCCACTGTAGTCAGCAGCGCGGAAATTTTAAACTGTGTCCAAGTTTAGTTGTAAAGTCGATGTCACAAAGATGTTCTGACTTTATCCTCGAGTGTGCATTGCAGTCATTCGCTCGACATCTTACCTTCACAGTCCATTTAATAGATGTGCATTTGTTTTTCAACCGAAAAGCGGGAAATGAAGTGTTTTGTAAACAAACGCAGTCGGATTTAAGGAGCTTTTTGGGGATTTAGGGCCGTATCTATAAACGGCATTCGAATGACAACCAACTGCTATCCCCATAGATAAAGCATTGGTGAGCAGTTGGTTGTCATTCGAAAGCCGTTTATGGATACGGTCCTAAGTGTGCTACTCAACCTCTGTAACTGTCAAACCTAATAATCAGGTACCAAACACTGATCACGTTAACAATTTAGGTACTTTAAATCGGGGTTACATTGAACCATTCAAAATATTAGTTTTGGGTTTTTTTGGTGAGTAAATAGATAGCTGAATCCAAGTGTTTAAAGAAAGTATCCTCTGTTCTATATAGTTAACGTTTCAGACATTCTTCAATAAACGAAGTAAATGCCAAACTTTTTTACCGAAGTTATCCTGCAAGGTCAAAGTAACCCCGGTTCACGGTACTGTACCTAAATAGCGGATCTACAGGTGGCTCGCGGTAATGTGAGCACTTTTGAAGACCATTGTGTCTAGAACAATAATTTAAAAATAATTTTTACTGTAACGTCAGAAGTAAACTTTTGAGTGCGATACAATCTATAGACTTTAATTGTATATAGGGTGGTTTGTTTACATTAAGTGCACGGTCTTCATCAATTTTCAACGTCGTATTTTTGTATTTATACCAGATATTTTTTTCTTGTTTTAGACATACATTGTAAATAAATTTTGCTGTGATAAATTTTTTTTTATCTCTCATAGCTTTTGCGTAATGACGCGTAAACGTCAGAATATGTATTTTACGGTTTTATGTACGCCAACTGACACAACAAAGTAAAAAAAAAAAGACAGTGTTGTAGGCTACTATGTCTAATTTTATTTAGGAAGATATTGCTAAAATTTAAAATTAAAAAAAATATCAAGTTATTTTTAAAAACGATAAAAAAGGTATATAATTTATTTTTATATAGAAGATCTTGTTGCCTACAACATCGTTATTCACTGCAAATTTTTTATGTTTAGTATGTCTTTTGGTTTTAGTGGCGTACATAATATCGTAAAATGCAAATTTTGACGTGTACGAGTAATTGAGAAAAAACTATTAGAGATCAAAAATGCCATAAGAGCAAAATTTGGCCACAATAAGAAAAAAATGTGTGGTACAGGTATCAAAATAAAAATATGACGTAGAGAATTTAAGTAAATCTCCGCCTTAAGGGGAGTCCTTCTCGGTGTCAAATTTCCACCTTTGACGCGTGGGAACAGCGTAGCCATAAGAGCCAGAGTACCACGCTTGACGGGAAACATATCGCCTCTATTCACTGCGCGCAAACTGGCGTGCAAGGTTTCCATTGTAGTCTTTTATCTATGGAACTCTAAGCGGTGACCCTAATATTTCATTTTTGTATAGTATGAAATAAAGACCAACGCATGCCTCGCGCTTTAGATTTTACGAATTAAGGTAATATTTCCGGAGTTACAGCAGCCTAAAAAAACACTGTTGTTAGCCATTTTGAGAAGCCCGAAAATCATGTTGCTAAAATGCGTGCTACATTTTTGAAAACATAGAAGCATAGTTTCAAGTGAGTGTAATTTTCGTAGAGAAGAATAATATGAATAAGTTAAGTGGTTTCGCGTAAAATAGAATACGCGTGACATGCTGCAACGCCGTCCACGCGCCAGTCGAGGACTCCTCTTAAATAGTGGCAAGAAACTATTATTTATCTGAAAGGAAGTAAGTAACTAGGATTTAAAAAGTGTTCACGTAATGCTGAACGACGTATACGGAAGGTCCGACGACCTTGCAAGTGAGAGGACAATCGTTAACGTACCTGTGACGAGCGACATGTCTGCTGCCGTCGCGCTGCCGGGAACTCAACTACTATCGCCGGCGTCAGTGTTTATCGCACAGCTGATAACACATCCTGATAACGAGCGTTGCTCATCCCCTGCTTGACGAACCGGCGCGTCGCAGTCTCTCACTCTGTTTACCGCGGTCTGGCAACCTCCGACGCAGGGAGCATGTGAAAATAAAATCCTACCTGATGTTTAGGGTCAGTGATTTTTGGTGAAATGCTAAATCGCACCAAGCAAAAGCTGGGATGGTTCTTTAACTAAGGCCATGGCCGACTCCTCTTCCAGCTTCTGTCATTCTAATATGTTGTATGCCACCGTCTCTAATGACGCCGTTTTCAAAATAAACGTAAAGTCGACGTACACTTGATCTTGTTTTGGCCGAAGACGCCCCAAGTAGCCTACAATTTTTTTTCATCTTCTTCTGCTTCTTCTTCTTACCGTTCTCTAGTACCAACAGCAGAACATGCATAGTGAACAGTTGAACGAGGCTTTTCAGAATTGCAATTTTTCATAATTTAATTTTTTTATTGCGTTTAACTTTTCGACATAGTAAATTAAAATATTTTAATGACACGTGTTATTATACATACATAGTTTCATTTCGTTCATATTTTACTGCGAAGTTTATTTCCTGTTGATAAGTCGTCCACCGGAGGTGGGAAACTTCGGCATTCTTCGGTTAAGTATTAGTTTTTCTTATTCCAGTTACGAGAGCCTGCTTCGAACCTTTCAGATGACTGCAGTGCTGTGCGACGTGTCGTCTCGTAGTCAACATCGACATGAAATACGTCGATTAGTCCACATTGTTTTCGAAAGCTGTTCAGGAAATAGAGGTTTTATGTATAAAGAAAAATTAGTGCCAAACAGAACATCTCCTAGTGGTTACGACACACCTAGGGGTACATATTCTCAAAAAACCACCTCTTCTCCTTGTGTTAAATAATAATGAATATAAGAGTGATAATGCAAAAGTTAGCAAATAGGTGGTTTGAGGAGGGTAACAAATCTGACATTTTCTGACATTGTAGTTTGCGACTTCCTGTTGATGGTGCTCGTGACCCGCGTTTGGTTATAATAAGAGGTGTAGATGCTCTGTCTCTTATGTGATTAATTTTGGAGGATTGGGTTCGTATTAAGTAATGTTGTAGTATGTCCGGCTAGCTCTAATTGAAATAAAATATCAAAGGAGTTTCTTTTTAAATCGGCCTAAGGGACTCACGCACTGCGGGTTGCGTCACGAGAGGTAGATACTTATAGTTTCTTTCGACGAAAAGAATATGCGCTTCCTCCGGCGGCTTTTGATCGGTCACGACGTTAATTATGTTGCAGGTACCGGCCGCGATCACCCGAAAAGTCCACACTCCGGTGACCCCGAGCTCGCTGTCCACCGTCCTTACAAATCCGACGACGAATATCCCGACACCTGTCCTCCCGAGCTCACACATACCCGGCTCGTCTTAAGACTTTTCTCTTAGCGTCGCGACTTTTTCTCTAAGTGCCTCGCGGTTCGCATCTTTGCTCTCCTGGGCGGCGTCCCCTTCCCACCCCACCGGACTCATGGGGGTGGGTAGGTTCCCCCGACCAATCAGAGCGAAGCCCTGGCCCGAACATTGCGTGCGTCCCTTGTGGAAGCCTCCGTATTTATTTAAAATCAAATTAAACATGGGCATATTCTCACAGCAATTACAAATAAAACACTTAGCCTAATTACTACTTGCTATCTTCAATTAATATAATTCTAGTTCAAATTACGTACGTTACACGGGGTCTGTTGGGGGAGGGGGAAAGGAGAAGAAATGTGTAGGCGAGAGAGAAAGAGAGGGGATTGTATGGCACGGAGACAGGGGGAGGTTGAGCGCCCCCCTTTCTAGGCCAGCATGTGGTAAGGCCCACGCATCATCTGCTCTATTGTCGCCAGACCGGCGGGCAATTATCACTCTTAAAAACTATAATCATTATACATAAAATTATCTTAATGTTACTAGCATATTCGAGTCTGTGACATTCCACAGGTTAAAACGATACCAGACACGATACCTCTGTGATCATATCAGTAATAGTCATATTTTCTACTGTTTTTATACTGGCCTATCATAGGATCCCACAGACCCCTCACAATCAATACTGAAGTTAAAATGGATGGCAATATGTTACATATGAAAATAAAGGCCCCTTCATTACAATTAATCATCACAATTAACCTAAACTACATTAATTTATATATATAAAAGTATCAATAAAATAGGGTCGTCACAAGTTGAACGGAGAATTTGCTAAAGGATCTCTCGTTTCCGATGCCTTTCACTTCTCTGCGGTTCCATACTCAACCACAGTTTTCAACTCCTCACTTTTTGGGCTTATCGGCCACAAAATATATATTTTTTTATTTTTTGAACCTCAAAACTTTACTTGTGATAAAATTTTCATTTAAATATTTCACACCTTATAGCTTTTGTGTAATGACACATCAAAGCGAAAGTTACTTTATTTTGGCACCTTATCGCTAGTGAAATCTAATTTACTTTCAGAAATATAATAATTCACATCGATTTTGGATGTCTTGAACAATGAAACGTGTGATATCAAATCTTAGTTATTTTTGCAACAAACCAGAACAAATTTGTAGGATTAAAATTTCTTAAAACGTGTAATAATCTCCACGAGCACTATTTACTGAGCAAAGTAGAGAAACTAAGCAGTAGTAAGGCACTTGCTTTGGATTCGGGAGGACCTGGCTTCGATTCCTGGGCCGAACATCTACATTTCGGTCTTTCCATTTTTTTTTTTTGAGAAATCACTCCAGGTGAACGATGGAAAGGTTATTCAGGTTATTCAGTAAATGTCACCGGCCAAGTGTTATTCGAGCGCAAACAAAGCACGGTATATACGAATGAAAATAATTATGCGAAAATGTAAAAAATAAATACAATTTTTGAACGATAATTTCATCAGAAATAAAGTCTACATGTTGAAAAGTATTCGGAACAGAAATCGAATAATAACATAGACCCTTTATTTTTCAGCGGAGCAATTTTAAGGGAATTCTAAATGCAAAATTAAGTTATAAAATATTGGTTTAGTTCGATTGAGATTTCTGGTGTGAATTAAAAGTGTGAGGTGCGCTTTATTTACTAAGGGAATTATGACAATTACAAGGTTATGTCTTTTGGCATACATGTCTCGAATATGGACGTTGACAATGTATTTATTCACAACTCAGAATATTTGTTGACAACGAAAAACTATTTTGGACAAACCTTGGGAACGGGATTTTTTTATTTTAATTACACTTTATGCTGGCAATATTTTCTCATATACGAACACCAAAAAATTAGATCTCTAATTGAAGGTGATTCAAGAATTGGTTTGGACAGTAATTGCACTAATTAGTTTATATAGCTCCAAGAAATATGTGAAATGAAAACAGCACTGATTTGCAACACATTTTTTGACAGAACTTCAATGTTAACGTGTTAAGGCTGTGTAGGGGAGCTTCAAATTGCTTTAGGAAATAATTATTTAAAACCGACATTACGTACATTTCGTACAATGATCGCTACATTTTTAACAAAGATAAATCATAATCAATGTAACAAAAATTTTAGTAGGCAATGCTTACGATTTTTTTTATAATTTAGCACCTATTGCAACACATTTTTTATAAAAATAATTTAATCAGTATAACATAATTGTTTGTCACTAGTAGATAAACCAATTTGCAAAACGGTCAGCACATATTTGTACAATTTATGCGTGAAAAGTCTTAATTTTAGTTCTAAGCAATCCGTTAAAAATTACCCACTTAAATAATCCTTATATGCGGTTTGGAATAAAATGAGCACTCAAAGAAGCCCTGCAAAAGTTCTATTTTCAGCCAATTCGTATCTTTCCTCACGTAACGGCTAACGATGGGAAATATCTATCCTCTCTGGACACGTCACTTGATGTTTTTCCTGTGTAAAATAAATTGTGCAGTTTGTATGAACCTATGCTTTGATTTAAAAATTTAATTTAGAATATAAAACCCATATATGCCGATTATACTTGATTTTATTTCAGTACTGTTGCGTTTAAATAGGGAAATACACGTACCTATATTCAGCAAAGCTGCCAATCATACGAAGGCGTGAGGCAACTTTTGATATCGTAACATTACATGCAAAAACGACTAGTGATATTTTTGAAGGTTAAATCTTTAGTGCTCATTTTATCCCGAATCACCTATACCAGAATGTTGGAAGCTCTGTTACACGTCTTAATAAACGCGTGGGCAATAATTATTCATTATATTCCTGAGTTACGCTGTCGTACGTATGACGTTAAAACGTGTTAAACATATTTGAAACACAGAAAAAGAAATTATACGGCTGCTGTTAAATTACATACATACGATTAAAACTCCGCACATAGATTGGCGGCCGGTGAAAGTGGCAATAGTATAAATAAATATAAAAATTAAGGTGATTTTTTAGTAGAATCGGAGACGCACACCATTACAGTACTCTATCGTTCAAGAAAGAAGGTCAAACTAAACATACAAGAGGGGGAAAAAAGCCAAGACTATCTGTAGTCAGAACGTACATTATTTCTTAAGCCATTTCCAATCATTTGCTGGAAATAGCCGTCCTCAAGCGGCACACCTGAGATTATCAGGCGAGGATGAGACAGCAGACGTTCGCCATTGCCATTTGAAGAGATTGAGGTAAAGGGACAGACTCGTAACCCAGTCATGAACCATGGGAGGTTGCATTATATTTGTAGCCATATCGGGAATCGAACCTGAGACTCTTGATTCACCGGCCAGGATCTCTAACCACTGAGTTAAGGGGGCGGTTCACAAATTTGCTCCAAAAATGGTGCATTTTGTTCGAAAATATAGAGAATGTTGATTAAGTTAAGAATAAATGAACTACTTCTACGGGAAGTAGAAACATTGTAAATTATTATGATGTATCATACATATATATGCTCGACCAAACTGTAAACAAAAAAAAAAATCTAAGTTTGACTGTGTTAGGTCCACGAAGTGACACTATTTGATGGAATATGAGTGTAATTATTATTCTATGGCTGAAATCTAAGTTTTAAACTATAATTTTACTTGCCTTTGTGAAATATGTTAATCTGATTATGAAACAAAAGAATCATATAAGGTTCTATTCCGCAAGAAATTCTGCCAGATAAAAAAAGTAGATGGAAAACCCAACTAAATGACTCAGAAGAACACAGTAAAAGACAGCACTGGCAGTTACAGTGGCTGAGTCAATGCAACAAAAACAACATGACAACATCGACTACACAGACGCAAGTCAGGACGGGAGCTGTCATATGCTCCTGTCTTCAGGCTAATTGGGGCGATAGAATACTGCAGCGGGATACGTCCTCGATTCTACTGAAAGGACAACGTCTACCACGTGCACCAAATACGTTACAATATAAAGGAAAATTCGTTTTTTTTTTACGGAACTATTCCCCATGTGATCATAGTACCAACGTACGAATAGAAAACACTCTTTTTACAAGGACGAATATCACTGTTGATACAATATGCTTAGTAAAAACTCTGTTTCCAAGCTCTCCAAAACTACAAAAAAATGAAATTTTTTATAATTTTCAATATTATAATATCTAGGTCTCTATAATAACCGAAATTAAAAAATACTTTCGTTTTGATTTGTACATAATTTTACTCTCAGAAAATTCCTGCGCGAGAGGTTTACGGATGTCGAAATTATTTCCAAATGAAAAAGCGAGTATTTTTGAAATTCGGTTATTAAAGAGGTCTAGATATAATAATATTAAAATATACAGTATAAAATTAACAGCTTTTCTTTTTGGTAGTTTTTGTTGTTTCAAGATCTTATTTTTCTAAAAACAGTTTTTAGTTTCTTATTCGAAAGTAAAGTATACTACCGCATAGTGATATGTAAATAAACGTCCACTGATAAAATGTCTACTCGGCAAAAAAAAAAAAATCTCAACGAATTGTGATGAGTAGTTCAGATTTTATTGAGGATTGAGGATTCCAGTTGTCTGCTCCATAGGTGCAACTAGAATGGACATTTGGGGAGCGCACAATTATGTAAATACTGTTATACTCAAGCTACCCCTACCTGTAATCAGTAACGTAGTCAGACTTTATGAATTCCAGACGGGGAAGGATGGCTATCCTGCGAATATTATATAGAATAACCCACCACATCTTCAAGCGGGTGGTCTGGGGGTCCTTCCCCGGGAAAATTTCGGATGTAAAGGTGCAAAGTAGTGCTATTTTAGCAGTTTTCATTGCTAAGCATTGAATATTCTACTGGTAACAGTATCACTGATTATTCAATATTAAATTAATTGTATTTTTTAAGTCCTTGGTTGGTTATTTATTTGGGAGGGGGAGGCGTGCCCTAGTGCCCCCCCCCCTTAGTTGCGCCTATGGTCTGCTCGACATAGTACCTTTCCTCACCCTTTAATACTATTCTCCGCCGTTTCTAGAGTCTTTCAAATATTGCATGGTAAAATTGTGAAAGGTACATTGCTGTTACAAGTTTGTGCCTTAAATGTGGTTCACAATGTCCCATGGTTTAAGTTAGTAAAATTTGACACAGGATTTAGGTTTTATGGGCGAATGTGACAATGAGTTTTAGGAGTGGGAACTGTGATTGAACGAAATACAAGACTCCAATTAGGTTAGTGATGAGCTACTGTTAGGGACATAACTGCTTCAGATGTATGCAGCCATGCCAAAGATTATTCAGTAATACAGAAGTGAAATAGCCGGTTCGACGGGAAACTTAGTCACACACGCCAGAAAAATGGCTTCGCTGATCAGCAACGTGGGGGAAAAAATACCGCCAATAGCGTAAGGCAACTGCCCGGCTAGCTGGCAGCCAGGCCTATAAGAAACCTTCTGTGACACGCAGAAGCTAAAGAGACACGGGGCTGGTGTCAGCATCCTCGGGCAGCCAATAAGAGGCTAAGTTCGCCTGTGTTAATAAACTGCCACGTTATTTCACGTCTGTGTTACTGTTTAGCCTGTGGCCATGGAGGTAGGAAATAGTCAGGAGATGGCTTGTTGTGACATAGTTGAAGCCGGCTTTCTGGGCATCCCATCATGGCTCTGAAGAGTTTTGAAGCTATATACATTTGTGTGGCTGCACCCTCTAAACAATAAAAACATATCAGAATAGCGTTGTATGTTAACTGAGCAGCTTGCGCGGAGAGAATATAATGTATTACATACGTCGGTTAGTGGCACTCTTACCTCTCTTGCCTCACACACACATGCAGCTTATCTAGAGAGGCCACTTAAGGGGCCCGCCTCGTGTCACATGTGTTTGTGTGAGTGAGGTATGTTGCGAAGGGCGACATCGTATGGGCCATACAACGGTGCGTCGCCTCTACGCTTAAGGCATGCAGTCTTCAAGAAAAAAACAAATTTCCTATGGGACTTTAAGTGGTGACCCTATTGTTTTATTAACAAAATCACTTTACTAAAGTCCAATGCACTACCCTTAAGTGGTTTCACATGTATTCGGCTAGAATATTTTCCGCTATAGCAGCCTGAAAACCCCGTTTTAACCCATTTTGACGTGCCCTAAACGGGGATTTCTAATACGTGTGTTGTCTTGAAAGTACTTAAGGGCAGTCGTCTGAAGTGTGTGTTCTTTTCGTAGAGAAACGGCGTGAACACACGTGTATTAGTTTCCGTGTAAAACCTTTTCTTTAACCACGCTGCAGTGTGATTTTATGGCTTCGAGGCGGGCCCCTTAAGTAACAGGCGGTTGCCATAATGGGACGTCCAAAACGATGGCTTCACTCAGATCCAATACGATTCCATAGGCAGGGCCACCCCCTTTCTGTGGCCATACCGTGTTTGTCCCACGTGGTCGTAATACGAAGGACCTGTTGCACCGAGTCTTGGAGTTCCCCTGGGTCTCACCTGATGCTCCGCCACGATCGATTACAGTCCCAGATTCTGTACACCCTCCCCTTCCCAACAACACCACAACAACCCCTCGCTGACCATCTTGATGGACGAGCTGGTTCCCGGCTGCGACCTGCCTATATCGACCGCCGCCCTCCAGTTTTCACCTCTCCATGAAACATGGCCTTCATATCTCACCATATCGTCACTACACTCGCCGGCGAGCCTTCTTTCCTCTCTCGTCGAAAATATGCTGTTAACGCGGCTCGCAGGCATTTCATGAGTTTCAGAAAGCATCTGGGTCACTCCATCCGCCTCCCATCACAGCGATCCGGGTTTGATTACTGGGTCTATTCTCTAACTTTACCTCTGGTCAAGATCGTCACCTGTAGCTGTCTTTCGAGAACGACAGCGTCACTGATGACTACCTTAATTTCGTATTCTCTAAAACCTCTTTCTAGCAGAATATCAACACGATTGGTAACATTGTAGGATGTGCTCTGAAAAACTTCACTAATGTTACTAAACTGTATTTCCCTGTTTACTTAAATTTAGTTTGAAACAATATAAATCGTGTTTATTGCTCTTTAGAATTTCAATTTTCAAAGTTTAACATGAATTCGTCTCTAGTACAAGATATAGCATCACTGGTACTATGTTAGTATCTCCGGCCAAGATATAGCAGCACACGTATTGTATTGAATTCGTCATTTGTGCTGGCAGTAAAAGTTAATATATACAGAGCTGTAACTAACGAAACGTACTGCATTATTAAGGGAAAATAAAATTATCCATTTCTGTTTCCTTCCAAGCAACATTTCAGTCGGATTTGTTCTCCAACGATGATGGTCATAGCACACCATTAAAACAGGTCTGTCATTTTCATAAATTCTTCTCGTAACAACTTCCTAGAACCCGATCTTGATATTAATACGAGCGCGAGACTCTTGAAAGACAGCCATTGCGCCATTTTTAGTTACAGAATACAAATTCTCGTCGTAAATACAGTTACTCAGTAACTGTCTTTGTATAAAGGTCGTATAAGAGGGTGAAAAAATTTACAGAATATGCCACCTTTTTCGCTTGTGAGAGGTGTGGCGGTCGTTGCCATTAGTTGTCAGGTCTCCTCGTGATGGTGCCGTTTCCCTTAGTTCCTAATATTAAAAATTGTGTATAGGCGGTACCACACACAGGGGCGGATTTATGCGGGGGGAGGGGATGGGTACATGGGACCCGGCTCCCCTTTTTAAGGTAAGATTTATTTTCTTTTTTAATTTTTCGAATTAAATTTTTATTACCACTATATACATTTAAAACATAATTTTTTTTTTTAATTTTCTTACTTATGTAATTAATTTTTCGTGTGTAAACTCCTTAAAAGCACCATTTTGCATCTCTAAAATCAAAATTTTCCCGGACCCCCCGCTTTTGGTTTGGGGTCACGGTCGTAGAAGTACAGGTCTGGATACTCGCCTATCTACCAATGTATTTTGCTTGACCCCTTTGTTGTTTGGCTGTAGTTCGTCAAGTTACCGAGAATATTGTGTTTTATTGGCGCTTCAGTTAGGGCGGTCGGACCCATTTCGCCCACTTTTTTCCATTGTTAAATTTATAAAGAAAAAAAGATTGCTGGAGCCTTTTCTTAAATTTGTGAGCAAAGGAAGTATTTCGTAAATTTATAAAAATTATGTTTTGATAAATTGAAAGAAAGTGGGCGGAGTTTGAGTTCGACCGCCCTAACTGAAGCGCCAATAAAACACAATATTCTCGGTAACTTAGTGAACTACAGCCAAACAACAAGGGGTCAAGTTTCCAGGCGAGTGTCCAGACCTGTTCTTCTACGGCCGTGCTTGGGGTGTATGTGTACACACGTTTTAAGGCATATGCCCCTCCTTCTCACAATGCTGGATCCGCCACTGACCACACACGTTTATCTCAGATATTAAATCATAAAATGGTAGGGTCACCACTGATTGTCTCATAAACGCGAGTTATGGGCGAGAAGACTGCACACCAGTACATTTAATTGCGCTTAGAGGTTAGGAGCAGACGTAATGTGCGTTCTTGGACCGCCCTTAGCTCTCCACAATTATTGGACTCGAACGCGCAAGATACTTCCACCCTGCGCCACCTACCCGCTCTTTAGAGGCTCAATATCGACGGAGCTGTAAGGGTGACCTTGAGTAAGGTTAATTCTACTACAGGTTAGAAAGAAAATACGTTTTCTTACGGGAGAGCTTGGCACAGGGAAATTTTCTGCCGCTAGTTTCTCTTCAATCGCTAAGAGACCAGATAAATAAGAAACCGTAGTAAAATTAAATTTATATTAATTTGGAAATTATATTAGTCATTTACTTTTACTTTAAAGTGCAAAGAAACCGATTTCGCATTTTGTATTATCAACTTAATGTAACTTACAATTCAGGAAAGCTCTGTGATTGGTCAGTTTGGTGCACTAGCGATACCAGCGCTCAAGTGTCAGAAATTTTCCCTGTGCCAAACTTATAACATTGATCTTTCTAACCTGTAGTAGAATTAACCTTACCTTGAGGCGCGCATCAAATGCCACACCGTCACTAGCAGCCAAGCGCTGAACTAGCGTGCGAAATTCCCGTCGATCAATTTTTACTATGCGACTTTAAAATCGGTGGCAATGTAATTTAATTGGTGGAAAGTCGGTATCAAATTTCAGTGCATGTCTCAAACTCAATTTCACATACATCCGGTTAGTATATTTTGAAGTAAGCCAGTCTGAAATGGCTATTTTTTTGGGCGATATTGAAGGGGTCAGGAGCAGTGATTTTAGTGTGCATGTTGGCTTAACAATCTTGACCGTAGTGTGTTTTATTTTCTTTCATTGGCAAAATAGGCGCATGTGGAATATTTTTGTAAAAAAACCTATTAACACATTGAAACATGTGGAAGGCGGTGCCCTTTGACGCGTGGGAACAGCGTGGCGATAAGAGCCAGTGTCCCACGCTTGACGAGAAGCCAATCGCCTCTATTCGCAAACTGGCGTGCAAGGTTTTCCTTGTAGTCTTTTTTTCCTACGGGACTTTAAGCTGTGACCACAACATTTTATTTTTGAATATTATGAAGTAAAGACCAACGCATGCCTCTCGCTTTGCACGTTACGAATTCAGGTAATATTTTCGGAGTTACAGCAGTATAAAGAACCCGTTTTTAGCAATTTTGAGAGGTCTGAAAATTATGTTTCTAGCAAGCGTGCTGAATTTTTGAAAATATAGAAGCATAGTTTCAAGTATGTGTCATTTTCGTAGATAAACATAATATGAATAAGTTAAAAGCGGTTTCGCGTAAAAAGAATACGCGTAAGTCGTGGACTCACTTAATAGTTAGGCCTACACCATTTATCGATGCATTACGTTAGATACCGCTATCCGACATAAATGTTGGTTCACAAATTGATAACATAACAGTAAGTATACAACCACGGCCGTAGAAGAACAGGTCTGGACAATCGCCTGGAAACTTGACCCCTTTGTTGTTTTGCTGCAGTTCACCAAGTTACCGATAATGCTATACATTTTTGGCACTGTAATCCGGGCGGTCGAGCTCAAACTCCGCCCACTTCCCTCCCACTAAGATAAACAATTTATCAAAACGTATTTTTTTATCAATTTATGAAATACGTCCTTCGCCCATAATTTTAAATCATGGCTCCAGCGATCTTTATTTATTTTTTAATGTTTACAATGGCCAATGGTAAAAAAGTGGCCAGAGTTTGAGCCCGACCGCCCGGATTACAGCGCCAAAAAGTACAACATTCTCGGTAACTTGACGAACTACAGCCAAACAACAAGGGGGTCAAGCAAAATATATTGGTAGATAGGCGAGTGTCCAGACCTATTCTTCTACGACCGTGACATAGAACATAGGTGTTCGCACTAGAACTTGTCTTTATGTATTCCTACCTACCGGTTCACAACACCAAGCAAGTGGTCGTGTGCATAGAGATGCTGACATAAGAAAAGGTAATATTTAATTTCTTGTGCGTACGCATAAGATAGCAACCAATCATAGAAAATAATGTTGTGAGTGTCCGCCATGCTGTTTAACCTACAAAAATAAACAAGAACAAAACAAAGCTAAAATAAGAAATTTGGTTTTAAACTATATGTTTCTGTATAGTGTGAATAATGTTTTATGCCGTACAGTTTATAGAAACTATTATTCTATATTTTATATTGTCTCCAAATATGATTTCACTTCAAACATGTTTCAATGACCTTCGGTTGACTTTTATACAGCAATGAATATTTCAGATTCGTCGGTAAAATGCCACTGGCAAAACATGACAAAGAATCCAATTGTGAACTTATTTTGCCCAAGAAGTCTGGTCGTGCACAGTTTATACTGTTATGTTATATGTTCTGTGCCTACGTTTTTTAATTGTGAACCAATATTAAGTCTCTGTACTTGGGCAGAAACATGCGATGCTCCATTTTCATGCGGCACAGAATGTTGTGTGCAGCGTGGAAATCAATCCCGTCCATTAGTGCCAAGACGTTGAGAAATGTGCGAACGAAACCTGCGGTAACAGTCACCACAGGCGAAGAAATTGCCATAACCGAACTGAGTTGTTGCAGTTGAAACGAGTTAGGATTCGTTATCCACGCATAATAATAAGTTTTCTATTTACAGTAGCAAGTGCTTGTAAACGAAACTGCCAGTTATTGTTTTCGGCCAGGTTGTACAAATAAATCGCAAATGTAGCAATAAATAAATACATATAAGTATATATTTATGTATATACACATTATACAGTATATCTGTATGATTTTGTAAATATTTACATGATGTGTTGAACATTACATTAGAAATGTGATGAGCTTCCTTGGGATGAACGCCTTCAGGAATAATGGACAAATTGACAGTGTTTATCACAATACTATCATCCTATGGAGTAGTTGTAGTTTAATTTCTTCTGGACAGAAAGGTTTTTGTGAACAATTTTTGTTATTTCTGTTTAACTCTCTCTCTCTTCCTCCCTCTCTATCTCTCCTTCATTTTGCACTTCCTCCCCAGCCCTTAAAAAATATTTCCGAAATTCAGCTGTCATAAAGTGTCTGTCTTATTACCGATGAAATATATTTCGTTCATGCAAATAATGATTTTTTTTTCCATACATGAAATCTAACAACAAAATGTTTTGGCCGGTGCTGTATATGTAAAAACTGCGTATTTGAAAGAGTCTTACCTAATGCTTGCCTGACAGGAAGATTTAATCTAATTTCCTTATTTCGGAGATGTTAAAGAAGTAAACGATAAAAACGTTTTTAGAGCGACAAGCTCAAGATTGAAAACGTTAGAAATGTATCGGGCAGTAAACGAATACGATGCTTTCACGGAGATACGGAACAATGATTTACAGCTCGATAGTGCGCCCTGAGCTTCGTGTTGGACAATTAAACCAGAATTGAAAAATTCCGACAGCAATTGAAGACTTAACATTCATAAGGGGCTAAGTGCCAAAAGGTAAGTGTCTAGATAATGACGAAAACAGTATAATGCGATAAACAAATGAACAAAGAATTATCCAAATGCGTTCTCATACTTTTTACAATAGGAAAGTAGTAAATACGAGCAATTGAACAGTAATCAATACAAAACACTTATGAACATCAATATTTTTTTTTTTTCAATGGACTAGAATGCGTTGATGTTACTCCATTAATCGAATTGTGCTGATGTACGGCGCGCGTGAATATCACTAGGAGATAGCACTTAAGGTATCTTCGACCTAATATTTTGGCACCTTTCTATGTACCTAACTCATTTTTTGTCGAAAATGGTACTTAGCCCCTTTTGAATGTCAAGTCCTCAATTGCTCTATCAAAGATGATCTTTGTTTATTCGAGGAAGTAGCATTTTAAACGTTTACTCTCCGTGCATGCTCTATTAAGATGAGCACTGACGTCATTGCGCACTTTACTCCGAACGAACAGACCAATCCGAACGAGTGTGAACAAGTGACATAAACCTTATCCGTCTGACCGTTCGATCTTGCTTGCCTCATTCCCTTCCATTCGGTCCTTAAATACAATTCAAAATTCCTTGAAATGTATGCCAGATTGACAAGGAAATAAAATATGGACACGCAATAAATTAATAAATATCGTATCAGGACAGTATTCGATGGTCAGGGTACCGTACCCCGAATGCAGAAATATTACTGGGAGCCGACGAATGTTGTTATTGACTTGCGTGTATTCTCGGGGTACTTTCACATCCCAAGCCCTGGCATTCCACTGCTGCCATTGCTCAAGACCTTCACGTTAAGCGCTGATCAAAATATTTCCATCCTTCACTCATTCGTTCCTACTGCACACACCTCATGTAGTGTTGCCGGATGACAGATATATAGAGAAAATCGAGGCATTATCACGTATTGTAGAGAAAAATATGGTACGCTCCACCTAATTTAAGTACGGTATCAAAATATATTTTCAAGGTATTATGGGATACCATTTAAGGTATTTGCCACATTTTTTAAAACTCGGTTTCTTGTCTGTCTGTGTCTGTTTCTCTGTTTGGCACTAATTCGGCAAACTGATTTTAAACTAACTTCTCTGTGAGCTAGAGACTTGAAACTTTGGTCATACTCAGAATAGAACGAAAATGCAGCAATAACTAGCTTTTCTGTCTGTGTGTTCAGTAAAAGTATTGCTTGTTGAAACCAGTTGCAAAATTCCACATAGAAGACTGAAAAATACGAAGTGTTTGTTCTATAAAAATTGTTTGATACACGAAGTTTTTAAAATGGACTGAGATGTACAGAATAAAGTCTATGCTGTGATAATACTTCCAAAATTTAAAACTAAAAACGTGTTGCGTATGCAATAGGTGATAGTAAGGAGTTTAGAGAGTATCTGCCGTTGATAAAACTCACACAACAGTCATATCATTTTAAGTGGAATAAAATATTTTAGTGACTTCTGTGAATTATTCATGCAACAGTTTATTATTGCATACACCTCATGTTTTTAATTTTAATTCTTTAATCCTTAAATATTACAAGTGTTTTCATAGATGAAATTATTTTGTCCTCTTGAGTCGGTTTTAAATACGCGTTTTGTTTTAAAAAATGTATTAAGGCGCCCGCCTGCCTAACTTGTAACCAGCGTTGCAGCGTGCTAGCAGAACGCTTTTATCTAAGAAACTACTAAACGTGTTTCTAATGTGTAGATTTACGAAAAGAACGAACACTTCAAACGACCTCGGAATAGTAGTTTGAAAACATCACGTTGATTAGAAAGACCATTCCAGAGCACCTCAAAATGACTAAAAATGGCTTTTTCAATCTACTATATCTAAACAACTACTGAAGGGATTCTTGTGAAACTACAATAGAGAGGTGTATTGGACTTTACTTAAAACTTTCCACCAATAAAAAGATGGGGTCACCACTGAAAGTGTCGGTCAGGCGAGTGCCCTACGATACCACTGCACGCCGTTTCAGTGTCTTGCGGTAAGAGGCGATACCGCGCCAGATAAACCGGTCAACATCGTCCTTGGAGTCGTGCCTCACTCACACAAACACACGGCCACCAGGCGGGCGTCTTAACGATTAATTCTGACATGACGACTTTGCGCTCGGCCTTTGTAAGAGATACAATCTGTGCTGCATGTAGGACTTTCTTCCAGTATAGATTAAGGCCATGACGTTTCATTTATTTCAAACAAATGCAATTAACTCGAATATTTTTTAAACAAATGCTTTCAGAATATTCGAGACAGTGTACAGTCATACGATACACGACTTTGGCAGAGCGTTTTTCAAAGCAAACGTACCGTTTTCTAGCAATAATGTTATTTTGCTTCATTTTGGCTTATTTTGACAACAAAATATGTGATATATCAGGGGCAAAAATCTAAAAATCTGTTTGGTGTATAGTAGCAGAAAAATTCAGCTACAAACAATGCTATATAAGTGTTAAAAGTGTAGGATGAATTATTGATATATTTCTTAATTCACGTTGAAAAAAAACGTTTTGGAAACCACAACAGAACGTCCTCGACTGGCGCATGGACGGCGTTGCAGCGCGTCACTCGTATTCTTTTTTAGGCGAAACGGCTTAACTTATTCACATTATGTTTATCTACGGAAATAATACACACTTGACCTATGTTTCTATGTCTTCAAAAATTCAGTACGCTTGTAAGAAACATGATTTTTGGGCCTCTCAATATGGCTAAACACAAAGTTTATTAGACTGCTGTAACTCCGATACTATGACCTGAATTCGTAAAGTGCAAAGCGAGAGGCATTCGTTGGCCTTTACTTAATACTATTAAAAAATATATTGTGGTCACCGCTTAAAGTCCCGTAAGAAAAAAGACTACAAGGTAAACCTTTCACGCCAGTTTGGCGCGCTGCGAATAGAGGCGATATGCTTCTCGTCAAGCGTGAGACACTGGCTCTTATCGCTACGCTGTTCCCACGCGTCAAATATGGAAATTCGACACCAGCGAAAACTCCTTTTGAGAGGTTATATTTTTCACGTTGGTGTAAAAAAACTCAAAACTTTTAAACGGAATTGTTTGAAAAAAATTCAAGACTGAGAACAGTTATTCTATGTAGACGTTTTGCAAAAGAATGCGCCGTTCGCTCACAAACAATTATTTGGTTTGATTTTCACTTGCTTTCATAACATACCTGGGGATACTCAGGGTGTAAAAATCTGAATTTATACACACACACACACACACATATATATATATATAAATTTTATGGTTTCCAAAAATATTAGGTACGGACTGTGATTTATTTGTGACAAAACATGGTAAGGATCATTCGATATGAACATTGCGTTGCTTTAGAAAATAATTTGAAAATCACAGTAAAATTATCCAGCGTGGCCTTAAATGCCTCAGAAATTCAGGCCATTGTTATTCACTTCCCCTCCCCTGACCCTTCCAGAAACAACGTGTCCTCATTCGTGCAGACAAACCATTCTTTCTTTTGTACGACAGTTCCGTTACTCGAGTTCGTTACAACTTTTATCGTCTCATCTCTGCAAGGCAGCAAAGAGCGTCATAGAAGCGCAGTGGTAACGCACTGGGTTGGCATTCGGGAGGTCTCGAGTTTGATTCCTCGTGTTGACATTCTTATTTTGGCAACGAACTAAACAAGTATTTTGGACATACGCCATTGCAGTAAATGTTGTGGCACCAGAGAATACACACAAACAGACAAACAAGTAAACAAACAAAAGGACTTTGTTTGCAATTGGCAAACAAAGGTAAACATATACAGTTCCACAAGGAATTCAGTCAGTGATTTACACAAGCGAGCATCCAAGAAAAAATAACCAAACCAAAGGAAAAATATTCAGATTATTCCACAAAAGAAATTTTTTCAGTAAGTACTACAAGCCAACAGACAAAACATGAGTACAACATCAAACAGACAAAACAAAACGAACGACAATAAAATAATATAGACGACACAGCAGAAACACAAGACACTTTGAGAAAGCGAATGAAAACAAATAATAGGGTAACTGTGGACATTAAGACCACAGAATATTTAGGAGCACAGAAGTTAAAAAGCGGGTAGGACAGCGAACTCAGTCACACACGCCAGCAAAATGGCTTCCCTGGCCAGCAACATGGCGGAGACACCTACTGCCAATCAGTGTAAGGCAGCTGCCCTGCTAGCCGGCAACCAGGCCAATAGGAAACCTGTAGTAACACGCAGGAGTCAAACAGACACGGGGCTGGTATCAACAACCTCGGGCAGCCAATAAGTGGCGAAGTTCGCCCGTATCAAACGAGCCGCCACGTAATTTCATGTCTGTATTATTATTTAGTGTGTGGTAAGACGAAGGGGACGGGGGACGGAAAAACACAACGGTCTACTTGCGACTAAACAAAATGTGGCGTTTCGGAGACTGCAATCTGTCTTCAGGCACATACAGTCCGAGGAGCACCTGCATACTGATTGATTCCGTAACTAATTTATTGCTTTATTGTTGACGTGAACTTAATCCTGTTACCTTACATACTTAAAAAAAAAAAAAAAAAAAAAAAAAAAAAAAAAAAAAAAAACTAAATTTTGTTGAGTCAGTTGGAACATGGGCACAATTACGCAGACCTAATCAACTAACAAGAAAGACTACCCTTGATATAGAACGACGTAATGTCACAGTAAAATAAATAAACAGTATGGGGGAGAGACAGATGCCGAATTTCGTTTATCGATTTTTTGCAATGACTTTAGTTTTAATTTTTTTAGTTAAACGTAGCAATGTTGAGACGTAGAAGATGTTTGTGATTAATTTTGAAGCTCATGATAGTGTTACACGTTCGTATTATATCGGATTAGTAATCATTCTTGAAAATCAACCTATAATTCCCATGAAATGTATCTGCGTGACAAATTAATGAAAGGTTCCATTACTATTTATGTTACGCAGTTTATCAAGAATATATCCTATATCTTGTCAAAGACAAAATGTTCATAATACATTTTAAATAAACGTCACGGCTCGAAAAAAAAAAAAAAGAATTATAGCTGTTTTGACACACGACATTACATTATTACATTATCTCGTTGGTTCATAGAATCTGGGGTTAGTATAATGACGCTATTTTATAAAAATATTGGCGTTTCTAATTATCGTCCTATTAATCAGGCACTGTTGTATTTGCTACAATTCCAATCAAGGGAATTTTATATATTGTAATATACTTTACTGTTTAACTTATTTACAGTTATGTGTTAATTGTATGTTTTTATACGTGTGGAAAATTAAGGTGAATAGTATTTCCTGGCGCTCCAAGCTGCAATATTGCCAAAAATTGAATCTTGCTGTTTACAAATAAATAAAATAAATGAATAAATTTGTCATCCCAAAGCTGCAGTGAGTAGAGAGCTGTCGACGCCATCCCACACTCTCTCGGGTGTATATTATTCTATGCTGCGGGGAAAGTCGATAAAAGTGCAATTTGTTCAAACGACGAAGTGATGTTGTGCACGTGTGCTTGTTGATTGCGACCGTTTTGCTGTCATAAAGCTACTATATCTACCGGCGGTAAGCAACACAACACGAGGGAGTATTAAACACGAACAAATAAAAGAACGCGCTTGAAAACAAAACTCGACTGTTACTACGGCATTTTCAAGGGATCTTGGCGTAGATCACGGAAGTAGACACGGCACTGCAAAGGGTGGTTTCGTCACGTAACAAACAATTGAAATAAGTTATTCAGTGACTGTAGACGGTTATTCAACGAAGATGCCGCCAAATAGAGTTAGTAGCCTCGAGCATTGTTGCATCACCTTTGTCATTTAATGATAGTTTGCATACATGCGTGTTGAATATAGTCATGGTACAGAAAGGGTGGTTTATATGTTCTAAAATAAACAATTCAGTATATATATATATATATATATATATATATATATATATATATATATATATATAAGGGATATAGTGTTGTCATTTTGAATTTCTGTATTTTTCATCTCAGTTCTGGTTTCAGTTTTATTTCTAAAAACGTAATTTCGTTAGAGCATAATATATATACTTTGACAGGTATTTCAACGATAAATAAACACGGAGTCTTACTCTGTGCTTTAACGTAGCTAGAATTTAAATAACGAATCTAAAATGCTCGTTAATAAATTTGAATTTACAGATGCACTTTCCCTTAAAGGGCGTTCAAGACGGGGAAATTATAATTTTACATTTGTATGAAATAGTATTAGTTTTGAAGACGTTTCATGGAAATATATTTACCTCTTACGAAAATAAGAAAAAGTAGTTCAAGCAGTTATCCCGTAATGGCATCGCAGAGTCAAAATTGGCATGTTTTTGCTCCATATGCCCCTTCGCCCAGCACTAGCCAAGATAATAAAGCATTGATGTATATAAAAACCAATTACGAATAATTGTTACATAGTCAACTCCCGATTAACCGCACTAATGGATGGGACCGATGCCTCGGATAATCCAAAATCGCGGATAATCCACTTTTACTGTTTCTTATTTCTCAGTACAAAGGAAAACGGTCAAATTCATTCACGTAATAAGGCAGCAATTTAATACAGTATATTCTCGATTATTGGCATTAGTGATTAGGGGTTATGAGCTAATAACCTTAAAATTAATATAATAAAATAATTACGGACATTTTACATATCCAAGATTAAAATCTCATTAGTCCATTCGTGCGTGGAACTAATTGTTTTGCCTTCAGGAAAAGACATAGGTAAATCTTCTTCAAGCCTTTCAGAATACGGTTGTGGGAGTGACACGTTGGTGAACATAATGCGAGTGAACACAGCGTGTATTTATAAATAACCAAATAATTTTTATTTGTCAACTTTTTTCAACTATTTAAAGTGAAATATTTTTTTTTGCGGATAATCGGCTAATCCGCAGGCTACTGTATTTAAAAAAGTTTGAAGTTTGAAAATTTTTGCTACTTTAAGCAATTTTTTTCAAAATACAAAAAATTTATTGTATTTGGTTACTATACGCTTCAAATCCTAGCCCGTGACGTCTACATTCACTGTCTCCGCCACGATTCCCACATGGGGACCGACCCCGCCTGAAATCGAGCCCGGGTCACCTTGGTGAGATGCGAGAAGTCTGACCCCTCGACCACCGCAGCCCCCGGAGGTGAGTATCTGTAAGAGTAAAGGAGGTAAAGGAATAGAAAGTATGAACGCGCCCGCTTTTAGTCACAAAAATAAAGTTACTATATAACTTACAGCAAAGTATTCATAATAGATGCGTCTAGATTACCATACTTAAATTATTTGTTTAAGAAAATAAATTGTGTTATAAAGAAATCGAATTATATTACAACATTTCCTAGAAATGTTAATTTTATTACAACCGTAATGCTATTCCAGTATCGAAAATTTTGACTCTAGTAACAAAGATACGAGTTTTATCTATGCCTCAAAAATTTCTTATTATTGTAGAGTATAGCATTCATTGAGAAATTTAAATAAACAAAGCATCCTAAAATAGCCCTAATTTATCGACTAGGTACGCTTCTTAAGAGGGCGTGGTACATAATTCAACGCTAAGAGCAGTAATCTATAACTGTTGGTTCCTTGAAGCCAATTTTGCGAAAATTAAACAATAGCAATCCTAGACAACAGTTTTAGCTAACGTTTAACCAAAATTATTTTCAGTGTTACGAACTTCTGAGGCACAATCTCTGACGCCGGAACATCGTGCATTTAACTGCGGCGCAAGAGATCACCCGCAACGAATCAGTAATTCTGGATAAATATTTATTCATAAAGTTGGCAAATACCATTACCTAGGACTGTCATAGAGTATTTTATCCATATTGGCTTCGAAAAAAAATCGTAGGTATCAACTTATGTTTTCAGCGTTTATTTATCTGCTACGCAGTCTTAAGGCTCGGTTTCGGTCGCCATATTGAATTTTATAATATTTCGCTTTATGTTTAGTTCTGAGAAGAAAAAGGCTGAATCGGCGACTGTACTGCAAATTCTATGTACCTTGAGCTACAAGTAACGTGCAGTCATATCGCAATTAGCCGGGCAAATAAATTATAAATATAAAACATTTGCCACACAGATTGTGGCTTAATTATATGTTAACAGCTAAATAGCTATGTCTGTACTGTAGCAAAATGTAAATAGAATTTGAGGTATAATCGTATATTTCACATTTTTCGTATCATAATTTAAAAAAAAAGTGAAAAACAATAAAATTCAACATGGCGACTGAAACCCAGCCTTAACGCATGTTCTAGTGAAAACTTCGATATTTTTACTGCAGTGGATGACACCGGTACAAACACTGAGCTGGAAACATATATCGATCGTGGTTTTGGTGAATTTTTTGCTCGTGCATTTACAATCTGCTTATAAGTTAAGCTGTTACAGGTAATTCTCACGTCACTCCCGTGAATAAAAGTTATACCTAGGGACGGGAAAATTTCGCGAATTCAATTACCTGTAGGCTAGAATCAACTATCCTATGCATACCGACTATTAGTCCACTACCTGCTACTCGGTGGAACAGCAGACAATGAACAAATAGTCGGGGCTTGAGTATGTATAGTACAATGGATTCTAGCCTATAGGTCGTTGAATTCGTGAAATTTTCCAGTCCCTAATTATACCACACGAGTGTATGTTCCGTATCAGGCTGATGACATCAGTTGGTGACGGTGTAGGCCTAAGTGTGTACAGCGGCGGAAGAGTTGCAACGCGTGTTGACAATGCACTCGTGTGCAGGGGCGTTGTTAGGGGGGATATATCGGGATATTCCCCCCCCCTCCCGAAATGCTATATCAGCATAGAGGTTTTCACTTTCTTACTATTTATTATCCTTAAAACTAATAAAATTTATTAAAGTGGTATATTAATTTTTTGGTTCGCAAAGTTCATAAGTAGCACCATTTGTACCTTAAAAAAAAAAAAAAAAATCCGGGGGAGGACCCCCGGAACCCCCCCCCCCCTTATATTAGTGTCGTGAATGGGTAATATCCCCCCATGAAAAAAATTGTTGGCTACGCCCCTGCTCGTGTGTGTGTGTGTGGGACGAAGGAGTACGGAATATTATCACGGAATACAATCACTGTAATTAACGTGAATGTTGTAGAATTATACGTATAAGAGAAGTGAAGTGAAGAAATTTTGATTAGCACTCAACATCTACGTCTTTAGCGCTGGTGAGGGGTGAGATGATGACAGTATGGAGTGGCGTCGGAATGAAGGGGCGGGAGAAACGGGAGATCCCCGAGAAAACCCGCCCACCAGCGGCATCGTCCGGCACGATTCCCACATGCAAAAATCCTGGGACCGACCCCGCCGGGAGAGTCATTTATAAGTCAAGTGTGAGTGATATAAAATTGAGGAACGCTTTTTGTGCGAAAGACGGGTATTATATGTTTGTGAAGTGCAGTTAGGCCTATAGTATGAGTTAGAAATATTAGATGTGAATATTGATGTATAAAATTTCGGGCAAATAAGTATTATCATATTATTAATATTATTTGATAAGCTTTTTAATAAAATAGTGTATTAATGTATTTTATTTGTTTTATTAAATACTGTATCCCGACCTAACTAGTCTGAACCTAGAACTCTGACTTGTAACAATAGTACGGCTGGGCTCGTCTTCGTTTTAAAGGCATTATTTTATTTTCCGTTACATGATATGCTATATCGTTCAGCTATTTCCTAAATTACTTTACCATAAACATGAGCTTCTTTGTGACAGCGTGGAGTGATTTTATCTGCACCACTCGAAATGTTAGTTTTGTGGTTTTATTGATAACACTATTTACGTGGTTACTTAAAATATATGCTTTATGAACTTAGTTAACATATTCTGAGCTTGTTTCTTGCCATACTAAAACTCACGATCTTCCTTTAGCATAGAGTGAAGAACACGTAATCTGCTTTGAGTCCTATTGTAATTTTGGGACAATAAAGAAATACTGGGTCGACACCCAGACGTGGTGCGCTGAACAAAGCGGAGGTCAGCAGTTCACGGTGTACGTGACGTCACTCCCTAGCGTGAATGCGTGAAAGCGTTAGTTTAGGACACGGCACGTCAATTACGTAACCTTCCCTAACACACTGTCAGCGGCACATCTGGTCGATAAATTCATGTCCGAGAATAAAACATCAAACACTGTCGTTTCACACACGCTTGCCGTGGCACGCTGTGTTAGAGATTCCTTCAGCTGAGCCAAACATTTACTGGAAACGTAGCAAAAAAAAAAAAAAAAAAAAAAAAAAAAAAAAAAAAAAAAAGACATGCCAGTCACACCATTACATGATTTGTTGAAATACGTCTGTCTTTTCGCAAACTGCTTGCATCAAAACAAGTAACCTCTGTTTCAGAACATGTAACGACATATTTGGCCCGAAAGGGGTTCGATAAAAACTTACTTGATTTTTCGAAATTGAAGAATTTCATCATAGTTTTTATTTCGTGACGGGAAACAGTTAACAAGGAAAAAGTGACTCGCTTAGGCGAGTGACTACAGTTGTCACAAAAGTAACGGAAACCTTGCCGTACGGATTTAATAAAGTGCATGAATCGATAAACTGTGTCATGTCAACGTGAAAAACGTAAAACAATTTCTACAGTACCTGATTTGCAAGAAAAAAGCATAAACACACTCTGAGAATATCAATTTCTCTTAAATGAAATAATATATTTTCGGTTAATGTTTGTAACTAAACAAAAAGAGGCTATTCCAATATATAGATTTTACTAAAACTCACTAAAATGAACATTACCGGACTGAAAGTTATACCTCGTGTTTATAAAGAGATTGTCCAATTTAATAAGCTCGTAACTTTTGTCTGAATGAAGATAGATGCTTCGAGCAAACTTTACAATTCACACAGTACGTTACACACGCCTCCTATCGGCGCGTTAGGGGCTTAGAAAGTGACGAAGCTATATGGCCGACATTGAAGTGGGTAACGAATGCCACATAGCCACAGAGAGCCAAGAGTCGGACCACCATGCAGGATTCCCGTCGATCCATTTTTACGACGGAGCTTCAAGGGTGTTCAATTGCTATAAAGTCGTAATTTTATATTTATATGAATTAGTGTTAGTTTTGTAGACGATACTACAGTTTCCTATTACGAAACGATTTTAGCTGGTGTAGTTTTCTCATAACGGTGCGTCAAAGTCAAAATTTGCATATGAAGACTGCAAAAATAATGGATGTCATTAGGAATGAATTTTTCAGGTGAGCAATTAGAAAGTTCGAAAACGCTATACTGAAACAGTGTACGTTGAAATGAAAACTGCTGTTACTCATTGACAGTTAGCGTTTATGCTATGAAATTCTGGTGGTAGATTCTACACCCATAGTGCTTTGTATTTATATTTATAACTCATTTTGGGCGAAAGAGTTACATCCATCATTTTTGCAGTGGACTCTTCATATTTTCTTGCCACGCAAATAGTGAAAGCCAATTGACTTACGTAAGTGAAATAATTCACAGTGAAATAACATACTATGGGCTACGTACTAAAACATTTTAAGAAATCCCGCGAACTGTTTTTGTATTTAAAAAAAAACTGCTGAATTTGCAACTTTTTTCTGTACTTTTACGATTTTTTTTAAAATTCAAAATATTGCGTTATGGGTTTTTAAATGTTTTATTGCATAGCTCATGAGATGTAAGTTCACAGTGAATTATTTCATTTCGGTAGACCAGTTGGTTTTCACTATTTGCACGTCAGCGTAACAAGAAAATTTTGGCTTTGACACCTCGCTATGAGAAAACTACAACAGCTAAAATTGTTTCGTAAGAGTAAAATGTACCCACAAGTATTGTCTACAGAACTAACAATGTTTCATTAAAATATAAGGTCATGATTTTAACGCACTTGAATACCCTTAAGCGGTGGCCATTTATTTTTATTGGTGGAAATTCTGTAGCATAGTTAAGTGTATGTTTATATCTAAGTTTCGCATATATACGGTTAGTACCTTTTGAAGTAAGTCAGTCTGAAAAGGCCGTCTTAAGGAATGTTGAAGGGTTTCGAAACAGTTACTTTATGAACATATTGTCTTAAAATGTCATTCCGTCCTTGTCTTCTGGCCTCGCTCTTTAGTATTGCAGTGATGTCGAAAATATTGTATTACGCAAAAATTTTATATATATAAATTTACTCTTACAGTTTTAAGATTTTTATATCATCGTTTGTATCTGAATTTGTACACCAAACGATTTTTAATTTTTTTGCCCCTGAAATATCACATATTTTGTTGTCAAAATAAGCCAAAATAAAGCAAAATTTTTTTTTCTTGCGAACGGCACATTATTAAAAAAAAAAAACACTGGCAAAATTGTGTATCGTATGATTGTAAACAGAGTAAAATTTTTTCAAAGCATTTGGTTGAAATATATTCGAGTTATTTGAAATTGTTTGAAATAAATGAAAGACCATGGCCCACAAGTGGCACGTACGGAATAGTTTCGTAAAACTTGCATTTACGAACACAGTGAAACGCACTTGAATCGTCTGGTAGGCGGTACCCTTAAGGGGTCTGTCTATTTGCATATGAAATATGATACAGAGAGTTGTGATTATTACTTATTTGATGAACGTAATTAACCTGCATTATAGTTGTACAAATATCTACTTAATGGTGGAGACGTCAAATTATTATTGTAACAGTATACAATTTCAGCACTCTTATTAGAAACGCATTTGAAGTCCGTCATATCTTAGGGTCAGTGAATGTTCACCAGTTTAATTTTCATAAGAGAAAAACGTGTTTTGCGCCGGAAGGTTAACATTACATTTTTTTTTTTTGGCGGAAAACAAGAACACTGTGGCGGGAATGGTTTTATCTTGATATGTCTGAGAGCTGGCTTTTCACAAAATATGTGAGAATGTTTGGAAAACTTCCATCACATACGCATCGGCACGTCAGAGCGTTGTTTAACAGTGAACTTCCAATACCATGGAATTACGAATTTTGCATTATATTACTCGCCTGAAAGATCTGGTATGCTGCGTGTGTTTGTGTAAGACTCCATGTACGTTTCTTTCCTTCCAATAACACGGCTAACTGCTACGCCGGATAACAAACAACAATGGTTGCCGACGTATATTGCTCTTCCGGTTGGAGCATTATTCCGGCCATGATCCCTTAGTTAGAATGCTTTCATGATAACTTCTTTTAATTCCTGAACGAGAAAAGGTATAAGAAAAACTGATCCACTAAGAATTTACATACTTGAAAATATGTTCCACTAGCCTGTGTCTGCAAGCTTGCTAGGCAGTGCCTTTCAAAGTGTGTTTTGAAACTCTGTGTAAAAACTATTTCGTGCCCATTTATTACCTTTCCGCGGGGCTAAAATACAACATTTCTACATAAATAGAAACAAGATAAATTTCCTAACAAAGTACGTCTTCAGGGATAGTTTGTTCTCAGTGCTCTTGTTTGTAGCCTTTGAAGGTTATAAAGTTATTTAGGACCAGTTTTGTAGTCATCCGCTTCTCCTATAGTTAATATTTCCGTGTCCATATTTCGATAATATATTCATTCGGTGGAATTTTGATATTAACACTACAGGATATTTCCCGTTCGTTAAGCATGTTTAAAAACGTGCTTGAAAAATGTTTTTCTTCGCACTTTACATGGCATTCCTTCATCGTCAAAACTATCATTGCCATTGACTTTGTAACTGCAGTCTTGCGTCAATAAAGTGAATGGTAACTTAACCGGAGCACTAAATATATCACAATCATATCTATTGTTTTCGCAGTCATTATACAGAATCGAAACAAAATTAAATTAGAGAGTGTGTTGGAGCGAGTAACACAGAACAAGTTGGGTATTGATGGGAATTTCATTAAGTTATTATGGAGCAGTGACGGATTACAAAGGCGGCGGGAATGGAAAAACCTCGAGAAAGTCCGCCAGACATGTTTATAAAATGAGGGGGAAAAGCCGTGAATTCACACCAACACATTTACTTTACATTACACTTTGTTACGATGCTAAGAAATCAAAATTATATTTCAATGTCACTACAACTTTTACTGCAAACATGATTGCAGGTATGTCGGTAAAGTCATAACAGACGAAGAGACAATTAGTTTTCTTTTTCTTAACTTCACAACTGTAAATTTAATCACCACCGGTCCCTTCGCCTCTCAAGTTCCACAACACGGATAGAAAGGTTTTTAAAGTCAACTAAATATACGTATACATATATGGCTAAACAATTGTGCAAAGCTTGAAGCAAATAAATATTTTATTGCATTGACAGATTATTTCTCTCAGCAAGAGGGTATAGTCCACTTAAATATGCATTTTGTTATAACAACAAAGTAAATATTTGACTCTTTCACATGTTGTTTTGCCAACAAATAATTTATTGGATGATATACATATAGGCCCTAAGTTTCACTGTATACGAACTTACATAGTGGTTGCAAGTAACAATTTTTTTTCTCTGTGAAGGCGTTTCACAAAGTTAATATCAAACAAAAGTGTTCTTTCATGCAAATATTATTTCTGATTGTAATAGCCTGTTTTGTTTTAAATTATAAGAAATTGAAATTGCTCATATATTTCCATATACGAATTAAAGTACTTAGTAGGAAAATAGGAATGTGACGTTTTACCCACGAATCAAATGATACTAGAAGTTTAAAAGTGAGATTTAAAGCAAAATTTGGCCCATAGAATTTTGATAGTAACGGCACGTAACATTTATATAACAGTAAAGTTTTCTAACTAGGCAGGCTGCAGTTAAACATCATGCGTTTTGTGTAAAATTGTCTTCATTGACAGTTTTCTAAACTTCACTTAATGCTTTAAGAAATTACGTGTCCGTGAGCTAGACAGCATAATATAGGGGAATGAGGGGCAAGAGTCTGCACTTAAGAAAGAGTGGTCAATTATTACTGTTAACAATTATTATAAATGCATAAAACCACATGAGTATGCTATCACAATGAATTGTGTATCACTTAATACTACATACAAAAATATAACCAATGTTTGAACATTTGTAATACAAACAGAACACAAGACTGCATAGTAGGAAACTTGCCCCACATATGGGGCAAGAATCCTACTGCAGTGGGGTAAGAGTCCTATATACATATATTACATTCGAATGCAC
>PNEQ01113185.1:0-31262 GCA_003012365.1 Medauroidea extradentata
AATTGAAAACGCTTTTCACCACTTTTCACCCCTTTTCACGTCCTTAGGTGGCGAATTTCGAAAATTCCTGAAATTACTTTTTAGGTATTTGAGTAAGCATCAATCCTAAACAAAAATCACGTCTCTATATAAAAAACTATGGGATCGATATATATCGAATGTGAGTCGAAAACTCATATTACCCCATTTTTAACCAGTTAAGGCCGAATTCGGAAAATATATTTTAAATGGTACTTGGGGTACTTACAAAAGCACCAATTTAAAGCAAAGAGTACTTCGATATCTCGATTGATTCGATAGATATGGAAGGGTAATCGAAAACACTTTTCACGTATTTTCACCCCTTTAAATAAAGAATTTCGAAACGATTTTGGGTCCTGCCATAGACATTTGTAAAAGTAACCAATTAAAGTTAAAATCACGACGATAGCCAATTGTGTTTCAAAGATAAAGACGATTCATTAAAAACACATTTTGCCCCTTTTTACTGCCTGGGGGGCGAATTTCAAAAAATCCTAAAACTACTTTTTGGGTATTTACGTAAGCAATATTTTGAAGTGAATATCAACTCTCTATCCCGAAGGGTTCGATAGATATCGATAGTCGATTGAAAACACATTTAAGGTCTTTTCAGCCCCTTAAAAGTTGAACTTCGAAAAATCCTTAAATTGGCTAATATGCATTTTTACGAGTGTCCTATTAAAGTAAAAATCACGATGATTGGCCGTCGGGTTCGAGCTCTATCGACGTTTCTTCGTAAACACATTTCACCCATTTTCACCCCCTAAGAGGTCGAATTTCGAAAAATCCCTTCTTAGTGCTCGCCTACGACCTGAAGGGAACCCCCACAAAAAATTTCACGATTCTAGGTCCAGTGGTTTGGGCTGCAGTTTGATATGTCAGTCAGTCAGTCAGTCAGTCAATCAGTCACCTTTCATTTTTATATATATAGATTTCGACGTTATGTGGCGCAGCTGTTGTAGCTCCGGTCTGTTGTTCCGGAGGTTCTTGGCTCAAATTTCGTTAAATACTGTGCAGACGTTCAATCCTGACATACAAAAAATGCAAGGCAGATGAAATTAGTGTAATTTGGATGAAGTCGTTCAAAAGTGGTAAAAATGGATTATGCAGTCCACTATCCACTAAAGTTCCTCGACAGCGTCAGCCGATATATGCCATCTCACTAATATGAAGGTTGGGACACCAAAGAGGTTTATATTTCTGCGAAACATTACGCCGCCAAAAATTCTTAATGCCACTTAACTCCAAGTGAAGATTTGAAAGAAAAAAATACGTTATTGAGAGCAACATCACCAATGGTTGTGCTCAAGGGAAGTCAGCCTCATACCATGTAAACTACGTATTTCATTAGATTACCCTGTTATATTTAAGAGTCTGTAATTACCTTACAACGTCAATTATTCTGTGACAGTAAATAAGGCCCAGGCGAAGTCGCCTCATGATTCACTCAGAGAGACCTTGGATTTTACTCAACGTGACACTGCAATTGGCCCAAAGTGACCCTCGTCTACGTGGTTGCCACATTTACGGCTATGGCCGTGCCCGCGGTGCCGCAGGGAGACTGGCTCAATCGATTAGTCGTTAGTCTCAACTCTACCACGTTACGATCTCTCTCACCCCTCAGGCGAAGTCTTGTGATCTACGCATCAGCAGGCACGAAGTCTAGATAGAACCTCGTTCCTTTCATCTCCACCCGGCTCCCTGCTGGAGTTATCTTTCATGTTCGAGTAACAGCGGGGACGACAACGCGCGCATGGAGTGCTACGTTATCACTATGCCCCTGGCATTGTATAACGCTGAAGTGAGACCCACCACATGTGAGGCGAATTCGTGACAAGTGTCGAGGGAAAGGGAGTCGTAGTTTAGGGTCGTTGTAATGTCGTTAGCGACTCCTCGTTTTAGCGAAAAAGTTTAGCACCGCTTTGTTTTAATGCCTACAGCTCTGCTTCGTGGTAATTGTTAGAAATGATGGCTAGAGATGATGGTATGTCTTGTGCCAACATAGTCTTGACAACACTGACACAACGTAGCTGTCTGCAGACCAGTAACAGGCATCAAGTATTTCAATAACGGGATGCTTATTGGCTCAGTGGTTTGCGGGTAGAACCCCACTACATACAATCAATGACCGTGAAGTACAGCCGCACAAATGCACACACGAGATTGAAAAATAGTTGCTGCAAAATTCTTTTAATTAAAAAGTCATTGGCTGTTGGTATCGCTAAATGTGACTACTCAGATGTCTCCTCGTTTAAAGACAACTCCGCTTCTCTCGCCACAATTCGCACATCTGGGGCCCGACCCCGTCGAGAATCGAGCCCGGGTCCACTTTTTGGAAGACCCTACACGGGGGAAGAAAAGTATTTTATGGAAGCCACCAAATATTTTGTTGTGAATTCACCCAGCAAACATTTTATTTTGTTGTCACCACAAAAACACTTTGCTGTCGCCACTAAAATATTGTTGCCACCACAGAATTATTTTATGGGTACTACAAAATAATTTTGCAGGGAATACTTCCTACAAAATTTTTATTTCAGTGTAGCCACTACACCAACCGCGCCCACTGGACAACAGGTCAAGAAATATCTGCAGTTCACGTAGATCAGTTCAGTCCACAGGTAGAAAAGTATTTGACAGTGTAGCCACCGGTGGGGCGAACAACCCATTTGACCAGCGGTTGTTAATAATGAAAAAGGGGTAGATAATTTAACGATAAAAATACAATTTTAAATCTAGACTACGTGTTTAGAAATTCAATATGGAAAAACTGCAAAACATAATTACATCAGCTAACTTCATGAACAAATATTTACCCAGAATGGTGCATTTATCTAGCGTAATCTGTTGTGCCGCAATTAAATGGATTTGATTTCGACGTCAGGGATTGTTCTTCAGAAATTCGTTACTCGAAAAAAAATTTTGCTCAAAAAGTTGGTAAAACCTATTGTCTATCGAATTTTTTAAATTAACTCCGAGAAACTTTATTAAACTAATGCTTTCAGCGCTGATTTATGTACCCTTCCCTCTTAAGTTCGTGCTACAGTCAAAATAACCACAAAACCAATCATACTCACTATCATTGCCACAGCCATTACCGTTAAAAATACGTCTTGTTTCAATTGTCATAAAAAGAGACGGACGTTTACACTTCTTCTCCAACCAGATTTCACTGCCCAACGAATTATTTTTAAGCGCGCAGTCTACAGCGATTTTTGTCACAATGATTTTATTTTTATATTTGTACCAGATTTTTTTTCTCGTTTTAGACACAAAATGTAACAAAATTGTGCTCTTATGAATGTTTTTTCTCTCACAGTTTTCGCGTAATGGCTTTAAGGGGTACCGCTTAAAGTCCCATAGGAAAACGACTACAAGGAAAACCTTGCGCGCCAGTTTGGCGCGCTGCGAATAGAGGCGATATGCTTCTCGTCGAGCGTAATACTCTGGCTCTTGTCGCTCCGCTGTTCCCACGCGTCAAACGTGGACATTTCAAACCGGTAGGCCTACACACTCACGAGAATGTGAGGCCCGGAGCAACATAAATCACAGACCCTCCACCCCCCTTTTTTTTCACCGTTTTTCCCTCGCTTTTTAGATGCAGTGATTATTTTTAAGGTATGGCATACTTATCTTTGTACTGGCATGTTGTCACTAATATAAACATTACAAATACAAGTACCACAATAAAATTCGTACAGTTCACACAGAAATATTACAAATATATAAGCGAGCAAAGAAAACATTTGTAAGTTACTAAAATGCTGTTCTAACAAAACTAAAAAAATGCTTCGTATTACTGTGCCACATATAATAAAACACCAGTTCATTTCAATTATTAATAATTCCTTTTCTTTTTTAAATTCAAAAGTGAGCTGCATCGGGGGCCTGCTGCTTGTCACTTCTCGACTGCCCTAGTCTCTGTAACGTGTCTAGATGCAGCTTCAGTGGCGTGTACACGTCTACACTGACTAGGGCAGCCAATGAGCGACCTGATCGGCAGTAGGCCTCCGATGCAGCGTTGCCTCATTCAAGACTCCGGCCTTCTACTAAACACGGCCATGCCTGGGACACAGACTATATAGTAATACAGACATGAAATGACATAGCGGCTCATTTGATACGGGCAAACTTCGCCGCTTATTGGCTGCCCGGGTTTGTTGATACAAGCCCCATGTCTGTTTGGTTCCTGCATGTTACTGTAAGTTTCCCACTGGCCTGGCTGCCGGCTAACAGGACAAGCACCTTACGCTGATTGGCTGTAGGTATTTCCGCCATGTTGCTGGCCTGGGAAGCCATTTTGCTGGCGTGTGTGACTGAGTTCGCTGTCCTACCAGCTGTTTCACTTCTGTATTCCTAAATATTCTGTGCCTGGGATCATGTATCGGAGCACATCGGCCCGCGATTACAACCACCAATATGCCACTCACGATTAGCAAGCCCTCCTTCTCCCAGGCCGCATCACTTTGCACAGTTCGTGCTGTGGTCCGTTACTCCTATCCACGCGAAAACGTGTCAATCTTCTCAATTTAGGCCGTGTTCCAACTGACACTATTTGTTAGCAAAATGGTCACGTGACTTGATTTTGTGCACAAAATCTGTGATGTATTTTACGCTTCGTAAACTACTGAAAGTTACCAGTTACCAGAGAACCGGAAATGTCGCGGAATCATTTCAGAAAATATTAAATTTTAAATTCCTCCACAGGTTAATTCCTTTCACGATAGAGACACTGTTAACAAAAACTCTTCCTTGAGAACAGTGACATAGATGAATACACTTGCTGACTCCCGCGCTACCTTAGGCGTTTACGAAAACGTAGTAGGTATAATCTTGCTCGGTAGTATTGGTCACGTGAATGGTTCTTCTACGAGCGTACATAAATTCGATGGGTATTATGTTGGTGGCCTTAAAAAAAAGTCAAAATCTTTAGAAGTGGTTGTCACCAGACCTGTGTTATTAGGGCAAGTTATAATAATGCAGAATATCCACTTTACTGATATAATATACGTATGTAGCCTTACAATTGCGTACTAGTAATGTATTTATTCCATACATGAATTACGCTATATGGCAACATTTTTACTTGATAAACTTCTCCCTTCTCGCCCAACAAAAACACTACGTTCCGACATTGTATTTTTCGTGAAAATGCACTCAAAACTCTTTACGACAGCTTTCCGTTTATGTACACATCCGAGAAATCCCACCGACCAGCGGCATCGTTAAGCCCTATTCCCACATGCGAAAATCCGGTGACCGACTCCACCGTGAATCGAACCACGAACCCGGATCGCTTTGGTGGGAAGCGAGCGCTCTAGCTACTGAGCCAATCTCGGCCCTTCTCTTCGGTGTTGTTTAGTACGTGTTTCAAACTAGTGTATTGTGTATTTTGTAAGAATAACTTTAAAAGTGTTCTGAAAACAGCGTAAGTCGATGTTTTAATAGTCTGCACTGACATACATTTCACGATATTTTAGCTAATGTTTCGATCAAGGATTGTCCTTAAGAGCGTTGGACCCGTAAATTTTCATTTTTTTTTTATATTTGTGCCAAACACTGTTCAACTTTTGCACATCATATAACACGTCGTTTCCCAAAAAAAATAGGCCCCATAGTTTTTGCATAATCACTCATCAAAGTCACAAAATGGCCATTGCGGTGTAGCCAAAATAAAAAAAAAGTAATTAACTAATCAATTAAAAATTACAGTAACTGATAGTCAGTGTATCGATGCATTTTATGACACGGTTGACAAAAGTTAGTTTTGACAATTCCAGTAGTAGCCAAAAGTCAAAGTTATGCCAAAATTTACTCATTTTAATCAATTTTTTAAAAATACAAAATCGTATCGCTTTGTGTTCACAAACGTGTCTTGAAGTAGCTCATATCATTAAGAATTAATATGAATTATCTTGTTTCTGCAAGTTAATTATTTTTTATTATTTTGGCTACACCGCAACTGCCATTTTGCGACTTTGATAGGTGATTATGCTAAAACTATGGGACCTAATTTTTTTTTTATTTGGGGAAATGACATGTGATCTTATGTGTAAAAGTTGGCCAGTGTTTGGCACAAATATAAAATTTTGAATTTTTACTGGTCCAACGTCCTTAAGACCATTCATTACCTTTCGTTTATTTAGAACAATTGCAAATAACTCAAATATTTTTTAACCAAATGCTTTGAAAAAAGTTTAGACTGTGTACATTTATGCGATACACAATTTTGCCAGAGCGTTTTTTTATAATGTACCGTTCGCTAGCAAAAAAATATTTTGCTTCATTTGGCTTATTTTGACAACAAATTATGTGATATTTCCGATGCGAAAATCTAACAATCCTTTTGGTGTATTGCAACAGAAAAATTCAGAAACAAATTATGATATATACGTGTTAACACTGTCAGCATGAATTTTTGTTGTGTGTATTAATTTCTGTTAAAAAAAATATTTTCGGAACCACTAAAAAACTAAAAAAGCGATGCCTTAGTGATAAAAAATAAATGCGATTTGTAATAGGCCCATAGCTCGACGGGGTCCTGAGATTTTTCATATTGTGCATGCAAAAGAACCATAATAAATAAACACGATTAAGGGCGCCACCTGCTTTGGGCGGTTTTAAGCTTTAGATGCTTCAGACCGGTGCACACTATCCATAATTCAGCATAGAATTCCGTACATAATTCTGTACAGATAGCACTGCGACAGTGTCTATCGCAACTACGCTGGTTCCAGACAGAATTCTGTACTTAATTCCACACATAGAGCCCGTTTTATTTTCATCGTAGTGTATGTTCACGTGCATGAGAATGCACACTTACAGCCACGGCGCATGCGAATTACGCAAGCAGGATTGCCAATGTGATTGAAATAGAAGTAAAATTCTTGTTTCCTGCTAAACAATGGCTGACAGGGTTATGAAAATCTAAACATATTTGGGAAATCACATGAGTGTCTTGTTTGTGAAATAGTTTTCCGGAATTCTACAGTTATACATTATGGATTATAGCAACCAACATCAGAAACATATTTGTCTTCTTTCGTTATGTCCTGAAAGTTGTTAGTAAACAGTGATAGAGTGTACGCAACACAGAAGTTTCGCTACATAATTCTAGTATAAAATCACAATCGAAATTAATGAACAGAATAAGTAAGTAGGCCTATTAAGTAGAGAATTGAGGATAGTGTGTACCGGGCTTTAGAAATGACGGAGCTGTAAGGGCGGCCTCGAAGTGCTCATCAAATGCCACATCGCCTCAACGTGCCAAGTGCAGAAATAGTGTGCAAGATTCCCGACGATCCAGTTTTGATACGGGACTTTTGTAGGGTTTAAGAAACAGTTCTAATGGACATGGTGTGTTTTAACAACGACGTCCCGTCCTTGTCAGAAGTGTGGTTTCTGTTCGTACATGGGGGTCGCGGTAGCCGAGTGGTCAGACCATTCGCCTCCCACCAAAGCGATCCGGATTTGATTCCCGGACGGTATGTGGGAATCGTGTCGGACGATGCCGTTGGACGGCGGGTTTTCTCGGAGATCTCCCGTTTCCCCCGCCCCTTCATTCCGGCACTGATCCATAGTCATCTCATGTCACCCCTCACCAGCGCTAAAGACCTCGATGTTGAGCGCTGACCAAATTCTTTCACTCACTCACTATTTTCGTACATTGACCAATGGATTCATGTGGAATACTTTCGTACAAATAAAAATATTTTCTCGTTCATTACAACGCATTTGAAGCGTGTGCTAGATGACCCCTTAAAGGGGAGCGTGCAACAATTTTATTGGATTTTTAATTTCTGAGCCGTAACATTTATTCAAACTGTATTAACAAATTTTTCTCTTCGACAAAGCATAGGACACATTCTTGGCAAAATGCTTGACATACATAATTATGGAATCTGTCATTATTTGTCTTGCAAAATCATTCCAGGATAATTATAGGTTAACTTTCAACGACAAATTATTGAAATATTCCATTATTATTAATGTTAAGCAGTTTAACAAGAATATATCCTATGCTTCGTTGAAGAGAAAATTTTGGTAACTAAATTTGAGTAAATGTTACGGCTCAAAAAGTGTAACTTAACACTCCCCCTTTAAACGAAAATTTAATTTGTGGCGAAGCTACTCTGTAGTTCATGTTCAAACAAAATTTTTCTTTGCCGCAGCGAAATTTGTGTCGTGGCAAAGAAAGTGGTTTTTAGCGAGTGCACACTCGCTGGCAAACACTTGAGCTCTGCCCTCACGACGCAAGGACGCACGGGGAATAACATGGGAGACATCAAATGCTGCTCTCTTCATGACGTGCAAGGCAAGTCTGGCGGGGAGACGTCGCGCACAGAATAATTAACAGCGCAGGAACGATATTACCACACGCGCGGAGACCTCACTTCGCCGCACACGAGCTCGTTCCGTTTCTGAATACATATTCTATGCCTAGAGACGATGGTTAGAGATGATGGTTAGAGCCCCGGAAATTTCGCGGATTCAACTGAGGAGAGGTTAGATTTCTAAGTCATGTACATCTTGGAAACTATTTCGATCGGGTAATTGTTTAATAAACGTGACCTTGCGGACTCCGAACCAATGGCGGACATGCGTAAAAACGCTCACGGACTCCTGCGCTACATCGTCAAATGTTCAAATGCTCACTCACTGGAGCAGCAGCCAATGAACAAATATAGCTGAGGACAGTGTGTACACAGGACTGTGGAGTCTAGCAAGCTGGGCGTTGAACCCGCGAAATATCCGGGCCTCTAATGATGGTTTATCGCGGGAAAACTTAACTGTTTGCAGGGTTTCAACGTATGTTCAGCTTATCAAAAGCTCACTGGCCTTTTCCTGTACGTGGAGCTGTTACCCTATTTGACTAGCCAATAGGAACCTCACTATTGTAATAGTTGATGCATGTTATTGGTCTGCAGACAGCTACGAAGTCTCAGACGTGTATCACACACATGTGGCGAGAAACTACAGTGTTTTCAAGGGCATGTTGGTACAAAACATCTCTAACGATGGTACATAGCGAAAATTATTTGTGTCAACATATGGTTGAAAACGCTGTAGTTTCTCACCACATGTAAGATTGGGTGATATACGTATGACACAACGTAGGTGTCTGCAGGCCAATATCAAGCATAAAATATTACAATAGTGGGATTCCTATTGGCTCAGTCAAATAAGGGCAACAGCTCCGTGTACAGGAACAAATCCAGTGAGCTTTTGATAATCAGGAACGTACGTTGAAACCCAGCATACAGTCAAATTATTCCTCGATAAACCACCACATCTATCTATGGCTAGGGCCCGGAAAATTTCGCGAATACAATGACCTGCAGGCTAGAATCCATTGTACCATGTCTATACTCAAGACCCTTCTATTAGCGAATCCTTTGGGATACAGGCTGAAATCCAAGCTCCATGCCTCTATAATAACCGAATTTCCAAAATACTTGCGTTTTATTTTGGAAATAATTTTAGTGTCCGAAAATCTCTGAGCGAGAGGTTTACGGATGTAATGAAAACGCGAGGATTTAAAATTTCTATTATTATAGAGGCATAGATATTATCACATTAAAAATTATAAAAATGTAAGTTTTCCATTTTTGTAGATTTTGTGGTTTCAAGCCCTTAATTTTCTGAAAATAGTTTTTAAATTTTTACTTGAAAATAAAGCATACTACCGCCTAGTGCTGTATAAATAAACGTCCGCTGATAAAATGTCTCCTCGGCAAATAAACCTCATCGAATTTTTATGAGTAGTTCAGATTTAATTGCCGGTTGAGTATTCCAATCGTCCACTCAACATCGAACCTTTCCATACCCTTTAAGAAGGCGTGGTAGATAAATAAGGGTTGCATTTTACAATTGAGATCTACACTTTATTAAAGTCAAAACAGACAAACTCCAAAACAGCAATCCTTGATAATTGTATTTGTCAACTTTATAAGCAAACATGTAACCTAAATTATGCGTTTGTTAAGCGTGATCTCTTGAGCCGTAATTAAATGTATGAGGTTTTGACGTCAGAGATTGTTCATCAGTAACGCGTAACTCGAGAACAATTTTTCTCAGAAAGTTGGCAAAAACTATTACCTGGGATTGCTGATTTTTTATTTTCGCAAAGTGGCATCGAGAAACATTTAATTCTGAACTGACGCTTTTAACGCTGAATTATATAGGCCTATACCATCAGTGGCGCAGCCAGGATTTGGTTTTTGGGAGGGTTTTGCTGGAGGAGGCGGGTTGCTGTCTAGCAAAAAAAAAAAAAATATATATATATATATATATACACACACACACATCATTTTTTTTTATTGTATTAAATAAAATATATACAGAATATAATCGATTACTTTTCAAATTTCAAAAGACAAATTTTTAAAATATTTTCATTTAAAATAAACTAAAACAGTCCGCCTGTTCATTGTAGATATTCTTTCTGACTTTTTTCTCCGATTGGCCTTTAGGGGAGGGGGGGGGTTACGCATGGTTGATAGCGCGCTGGCAGGATCATGTTGCTGTGTCACAGTTGTTCCTACTGTCTGTGTGTTAGTGGCGTAGTGTGTGGCATAGTAACATGTTATGTACTGCTGCAATGATGCCCCACAGCAACATTATCCTACCCGCGCGCTATCAACAATACGTCATGTACTGGCAACTGTAGCGCAGAAACGGTGCGTTTTTGGACGTATGTTCATATAATACTATGTGTTCCTCTACACGTGAGAATTGTTTCCCTAGAATATTGACATGGAATTTTGCAACATTCTGTATAGTTAGTGACTATATTTCCCAGTTGTAAAACTGTTGTAGCTCTCATAATCTTCCTATAGCGACGTGTCAAAGTCATCTTATCTTTAAACGCAACGAAGCTTCGCCACGCATAGTATATAGTATATTTGAATCAGTCATTTGAGAAACCCCACATGTTACATTCAAGAAAGGGTTGCTAAATAATGTAATACTGAAAATACAGGGTGTCCAAGAATTATCTTTACAACTTTGAAATGTCATAACTTGGGAAATAAAAAGGATATGCACATTCTGTTTTCTGCAGTGATTAGTGCAACTGATAAAGTTTTTCTTCTCTTTAGGTTCGCCAGTAGTATCTGGACATGTGGACCCCACAAGAGAAAGCACAATGTGTGGCATGGTTCATTGGGTGCAAAGGACACACAAGTTCAACGCAATTGCAGAACCATATTTGGCAAGGCGCCACCATCCAGACCCACCATCAGTGCATGGCACACTAGCTTCATGACCACAGGCTCAGTGTTACATAAGAAAGGAGCAGGACGATCCAGCACAAGTGATGAAACTGTTGAGCGGGTTCGCGAAGCATTCCAGCGCAGTCCAAAGAAATCTGTTCGTTCGGCTGCTACACAATTACAAATACCCAGGTCAACAGTCCACATGGGGCTGCACAAATGGTTGCGTCTCTATGCCTATAAGGTACAGTTGTTGCAGGCGTTGTTACCAACAGACAGACGACAACGTGAGGCGTTTTCCATAGAGATGTTATACCGCATTGATGACGATGAAGGGTTCTTACAAAGGGCGTGTTTCACTGATGAGGCAACATCTCATGTGTCTGGCCACATAAATCGTCATAACATCCGCATTTGGGGTTCAGAACCTCCACATGAAACGCTAGAGATGGAAAGAGACAGCCCAAAGGTTAACGTCTGGTGTGGTGTCATGCACAACTGAATCATTGGCCCTTTTTTCTTCGCAGAAAAAACAGTTAATGGTGGCCTCTACCTCGACATGCTTGAACTGTTTGCTCTGCCGCAGTTGCAGGATTTGTAACCCAACGTTTGGTTCCAGCAGGATGGTGCCACACCACACTGGTCTACAGATGTCCGTGCTCACCTAGACCAAATCTTTCCAAACCGATGGATAGGACGGGGTGGCCCAATTCCATGGCCACCCAGGTCACCTGACATTATACCCCTCGACTTCTTCCTCTGTGGTTATGTGAAGGATTTTGTTTATCGGAGTACGGTTATAGGTCATTCGGGATAAAGTGAACACTAAAAATTTAACCTTTGAGAAATATCACTAGCCGTTGCTGCATACAATTCCACATTAACTCTAGTAGCTTTACTGCATGTATGGTTGGCAGCGAAATTACGCAATATAGTTCCGAGTATTTTCTTATTTAAATACAACAATATTGAAATAAAAGCAACATAAATTGACATTACTGTATTGTATATAATTAATAAAACTTTTTCTAAACAAACTGTATGGGTTTATAGTTTATACTGATTGTACAATTTATCTCAGACGCGCAACGTTTAAGTGACGTGTCCAGAGAGGTCAGAAATGCCCCATCGCTAACCGTTACGTGCGGAAAGATACGAAATGGCTGAAAATAGAACTTGAGCAGGGCTTTTTTGAGTGCTCACTTTATCCCGAACCGCCTATACTGACATTGCTGACCTAAAAACCCGCATTACAGAGGCTGTTGCCACTGTCACAGACGGTATGTTACAGCGTACCTGGCAAGAAATCTAGTACCGACTGGATGTTCTTCGGGCCACACGTGGCGCACATGTGGAGGTTCTAATCTAAACATGAGAAAAACTTTATCAGTTGCACTAATCACTGCAGAAAACATAATGTGCATATCCTTTTTATTTCAAAAGTTATGAAATTTCAAAGTTGTAAAGATAATTCTTGGACAACCTATATATATATATATATATATATATATATATATATATATATATATATATATATATATATATATTTTTTTTTTTTTTTTGATAAACACTCTAAATAAGGTAGGGCCTACTGTAATTTCAAAATATCGGTGGACGTGCTAAAATGTTGAACGGTTGAGATTCGCGCTTTGAGAGTAAATATGCATAAACCCATGTTGCAAAAGATGCAACATGCATCGTTTCTCAAATGACTATGTTTCATTAGAAACTGTGCAGTTTTGAACATTCGCGAACTGACCATTTCCGAGTTTTTGTGTGATTTGTGTGGCCTATTGCGGTTCACAGTATGACAAAACAAAATCCATAAATGGGCCTAATTATTTGGAATGAAAACTATTACTTAACGTATTTACATGACAGTTGTGAGAGACAGGCCAGTTGCGCAGTGTCTAGAGCGCCATCTGCCTGCACATATATACGTTTGTCTAGAATATAAGTACATACAAATCACAGTTTCGTTTGAAGAGAACTCGCCGTGTAATTATTCCGCAGAATCTGAATAAATGATTCATATAAAGGAAATCGTGCCACAAAAAAATTGAAAGAAGGGGGATCTACTTCACAAGATCTTCAAAAGACGAACTCGAGCATAATAAATTGTAATCTGCACTTTTTTTTGCCCGTAGGAATTCTTCTCGGCTGTTATTAGGGTGACTATAAGATTCTCTAATCGATTATTTGATGTAATACAACTTCGCTGGCTTCCCCGACTGGAGCAATTAGACTCTAATTACTCTGTGCAGCCAATCAGCGAAGACAAATGTCTTTCTGACTCTGCTGGAAGAGGAAATCGGTGAAGAAAGAAAGAAAAATTCCAAGAACGACTTCGCATGTCAGCAACGTATTTAAAGCAACACTTTCAATAATTAACTAGGGAATGCCGTACACTTTAAGAAACAATCATTTTAAACATCTACAGATAGTTTACGGGAATATTCTAGCTGATAAATAAATACGCTTGGGTTTTTTATCGCTACATGTTTAGTATCCTTTCACTACGTACTAATACCACGGTTTCTATGGTATCAAGAACTATTAGACCTGGGCCACACAGGACGAATAAAATTTAGGAATCTAAATATTGACTAGAATTTTCTTCCCTGAAATAAATTTTAAGGAAGTATTTATTTGAACAGCTAACATAACATTCAGCTAACAGGACAAACTATTGAAAGTAACACACCTGATTTTGTAACTCCAACAAAAGATGCATTTGGCAAAGTACTTGAGGCAAAATAAATGTAATAATTTTTTGGTAGTACTCAAGTGTACATTTTGTTGCGCCAGCCAAACCTTTATGTTTATGCATGCCGTAGTTTGTAATGATACCTCCAGAGTTATTTTGCAATTTCTGTGATGATTAGCATTATAGCTATAATTTTAAGTGAATTTAACAATGCTCAATTCAAATTAAAACCACAGCAAAGAAAATTTCTACAGAAAACTAAATTTAGGTACGTAAAGTTTTTTTAAAATGTATCTGCGCAATTGTCGTGCATTTTCCGAGCCATACACACACACACACACACACACACACATATATATATATATATATATATATATATATATATATATGTACACACATATTAGGATGTATGGATCACCAAAGTTAAAAGGCCTCCCTACCTACACTTCAAATAAGTTGCAGCTAGTTACAACATTATCTTTCTCATGAAACTATTTAACGCACATTATGTCTGTACATCTACGAAAAGAACACACACTTCAAAATATGTCGCTATAGTTTTAAAAATTCGGGACGTTTATTAGAAATATTATTTTCTGCCCCTCAAAACGGCCAAAAAATTGTTTTTCAGACTGCCGTATCTCAAAAATTAACAATCGGATTCGAAAAACCTAACTATAGAAACAAGTGTTAGCCTTTGAACTGCGCTGCCCATAAATAAAACAATGTGGTCAACACTTAAAGTCCATAGTAAATAGGATAATAGTAAAACACTGCACGGCATCTGAGTAGCTTGCGCTGAGAGGCGATAATGCATTACATACCGTAAAATGGGGTGAGATTATGCCACGTTTGGGTGAGATTGTGCCAACATAATTCCACATAAAACTATAGCATATAATTTTTTATTCTTGTGTTCTTTTTTTCAAACTTGAATTAGTCTTCAGAACTAAGCCTATGTACTTACCTTTTTTTTTTTTTACTATACGTAAACAATCACATACAATTAGGTTGGCACAATCTCGCCCCGTTTTACGGTACGTCGGTTAGTGGCACTCTTAGGCATGTTTTACAGTGAAACGGAAACTTAAGAAAGCTGACGCGTAACACGCAAACGAAACGAGAACACGGAGTGAAACAAGTTTTGTATTCTACAATGTATGAAAACGCATTCGTAAACGTTCGAACTTGCAACCTACGAAATTAAAAAGAAATTCTCATGTAAATTTCTTCCTTTTACATTTGTTTAGTATGTTATTAATAGTGTAGCAAGGCCAAGTACGTGTTTTATACGGAAATATAAATTTTAAGAGCCACATAATTTTTTAACGTACTAAATTACAGTCAATATTTTACGAATAAATTTTTTTAATATGTTAAATTTTTCAAACTGTACTTCACGAAAAGTGTTCCGTAATATTTTAATTACAAATAAAAATTGTAAATACGGTGCACGAAGACGAATTTAATTGTTAACCGTGAAAACTCAACATGTAAAAGTGTTGTAAACAAAAATTGTGGAGAAAGACGAAATGCTCGATTGCACAGATAGGCTACGTAAGAGTTCGGAGTTGACCAATTCTCGTACGTTTCCGGATGCGTATCCGTGTCCGCTTGCGTCTCATTGTAGAACACACTCAGTGTGTCCTTCGTTTGCGTTTTTGTGATACGTATGCGCTTGCGTGTCACTGTAGAACGGGCCTTACCGCTCCTGCTACACACACACAGCCTATCTAGGGAGGTCCCTTAATGGCGGCCGCCTACCCCACGCTTCAAATGCCTTACGACGTGTTCGTAAACAGGTTTTTTCTACGAAAATATTCCACGAGTGCCCATTGTACCAACGTACGAAAAGAAAAGAAACTTCAGACAAGGTTTCCGTTCTTCAAAATGTACTAACCACATGTATGTGAAACTCAGATTGCGGTTGCATATTCTCCACCAAAAAAATTATATGGTCATCGCTTAGTGTCCAATAGTAAAAATCGTTCAGCGGGAACCTTGCACGCTAGTTCAGCGCTTGGCTCGTTGAGGCGACGCGGCATTTGATGCGCGCTTCAAGGTCGACCTTACTGCTCCGTCGGTTTCGAGCCTCTCACGCGCGGGTAGGCGGGTAAGCTTGGTCGTGGACGCTAATTAGCGATCTTCAACGCGAGAGGTTCCGAGTTCAGCTCTCGCTTCTACCACTTTTTTTAACGGCTCAGCATACAAACATATGCACAGCCAAACAAATATTTAATTGTATTTACCAAAAGTTACACTTTGGTACTACAATAAAAACAGGACGCACAAAATCAGGAAAAATTAAAATTTCGCAATTTTTTTGCAAAAATATTTGCAAAAAAATGTAATCATTCTAACTATTCGGTATGTATTGCTCGATAAATTTAACATTACAATGTTTGCCACATTTAGAAATTTTTATCACTATACTAATGGAATCAAGTGACATATAACCTAACTATCTTTATATACGAATTAATTTTCCAAATGACGTCAGAAATACTAAGAAATATTACACTGCCCACTCAGAGCATGCAGCATGCTGTATGGAGGCACAGAATATTTAGGAATACAGAAGTGAAATAGTCGGCAGGAAGGCGAACTCAGTCACACACGCCAGCAAAATGGCTTCCCTGGCCAGCAACATGGCGGAAACACCTACTGCCAATCAGCGTGAGGCAGCTGCTCTGCTAGTCGGCAGTCAGGCCAATAGGAAACCTGTAGTAACATGTAGGAGCCAAACAGACACGGGGCTGGAGTCTACAGCCTCGGGCAGCCAATAAGCGGCCAAGTTCGCCTATATCAAACGAGCCGCCACGTCATTTCACGTCTGTATTACTATTTAGTCTGTGATGGAGGGCTTCAAAACGAGGACTCGAGCGTTGTTACCAACCTAATTGGTTTACAACTAAATTGGGATGTTCTGAATAACAGTTAAATTGGAAAATCGTAAATGTTACCAATTAGTTGTGGTTGAAATTTGGTGACACATTTAAATAGGTGTGTGTGTATACACAGGCTATGCATAATGTCAACACAGAAGTATGTGTGTGAGTGTATGTATATATACACACACACATCAACAATGTTTTAATTACATTCTAGATAGACACCTATTCCACGTAAGATAATAACTTAACTGCAATTAATTTTAATTAAGAAGAATGCAACTTAATATGCTCCGAGTGGTTTTTTTTAAACGAGTGTAGTTGTTCTGGACAACGTTTCTGATTGTAAACAATTGTCTGTGCTGTTGAAAGAACACTAGACGCGAGGAAAGCACTTGATCCGCTGATCTTTGCACGAGAGATGGTTGTTACTAGAGAGCGGCTTGACGGGAGATGAGAGGCAGGGTCTGGCTGGCTAGCTGCTAACAGGTGAGGACGAAGGTGAGGGGGTGGTGAGGGGAGGGTTACAGGCCGTCAGCGCCACATGAGGAGAGGATCGATAACAATCAAGTGGAGTACCGCCCAGGTCGAGGAGCAGCGATCTCTCGTGGCCACAGCTACAACACACTCAGCTAAACATTCACTGACCAACGTAGTATTGAATACTCATACCCGCCATATTGGAATAATGCTTTTAACTACGCCTGCATTACAGAATATATAGGAATACAGTAGCCGGTATACCAGCGAACTCAGTCACACACGCCAGCAAAATGGCTTCCCTTGGCAGGAACATGGCGGAAACACCTACTGCCAATCAGCGTGAGGCAGCTGCTCTGATAATCGGCAGCCAGGCCAATAGAAAAACTGCCGTAACATGCAGGAGCCAAATAAACACGGGGCTGGCATAAACAGCCTCGGGCAGCCAATAAACGACCAAGTTAGCCAATACCAAATGAGCCGCCACATAATTTCGCGTCTGTATTACTATTTAGTCTGTGCTTGCATATTTTACATTACGTTTTAAGGACCCCGCGTTTTAGAGGATGAAAGTTATATAAGGGCGAGATTGAAGTGCGCACCAAATGCCGCATCGCCTCTACTAGTAAAGCACTGAACTAGAATGCTAGATTCCCACCGATCAATTTTTATTTTTTGCTATGGGTAGGGCCCGGTAGTTTTCGCGAAAAAATTTTTGCCTGACTTTGTTTCCGTGCCTTACGTGCACACCTGCAGCTCAACTTTTTGGCTGTTGGCAGAGTGTTTTAGTACAGAACCGTTATTCATTTGACTGTGCCAATCAGTACACGGATAGGTTCCACACATCACGTCTGTGATTTGCGGGTTTAATCTCGGCACGCTGGGTGTTACGGTATCCAATCACTGACCACATAGCAGAGATGCAGGTGCGCACGTAAGACACTGAAACAAAGTGGTGCAAAAATCTTTTCGCGAAAACTACCGGACCCTAGCTATGGGTCGTTAACGCCATGCTCGTTTGTTTCTACTGTCTTGTCGTGATGGCAAATTATTACTAAACTAGAATTATAGTGTTTCGACAAAAAGTCAATGAACAAGAATTTCGTTAGTTACATAATTAGTTAAACCACAGTATTTACAGCCTTGAAAAAATCAACCAACATGGAGAAGACGATTCTAAAGAAAAGTGCAAAACAGGTTTTCTATATATGCTCCCGTTTAGGCGTAAAAAAACTAATATCGCTAAAAAAAGTAGAAACAAGAGTGCATCGTCTTAAGCGGCGAACATATAATTTAATTGCTGGAAAAATGTCTCTGTAGAAAAGTTCAACGTATGTCTCAACATCAGTTTCGCATACATCCGGTTAGTGCATTTTGAATTATGGCAGTCTGAAAATGTGGATTTTAGCAATGTTAGAAGGCTTAGAAACTGTGTTTTCAATTAGCATTGGTCTTAATACATACATTCAGACCTGTCCGGAGTGTGTTTTCTTTTCGTACGTTGGCTCAATGGGTACATTAGGATAGTTTCGTAAAAAAAAAACAGTTGACGAACACACTGCAACTCATTTTATGCTAGTGGAGACGGCGTCCTTACGGGCGTTCAAATTGTAATTTTTTATTCGTATGCAATAATGTTAGTTTTATAGACGTTACTTGGGAGAACATTTTCCTTTTACAAAAAAAAACTCAATAAGTTTTCCCGTAATGAATTTCAAAGTCAAAATTTGCATGTTTTTAGTCATTATAAGCAGCAAAACCAACGAACACAATGAAATAAAAAAATCACTCTGAAACTACATGTTACGGGTCACTCACTGCTCGAAGTGTTTTAAAATCAATTTCAAAATACTTTTGTACTTAAAGTCTTAAAAAAAAATGCAAAAAATTCAACATTTCAGAATTTTTTTAAATCAAACATATTCAATCGATTTAACACATGTCAAGCAGTAGCACATGACATGTAGTTTAAGTGTGAATTTTTTTCATTCCATTTTGTTCACTGGTTTCTGCGGTTCATAAGAATTAAAAATGTACAAACGTTTACAGAAGTGTCAATACGGGAAAACTGACTGAGCTAATTTTTTTTGTAAGAAGGTAATGTACTCCTATGTAACGTCTAGAAAACTAACAATATTTCATAAAAATATAAAATATCAATTGTTCTCCACTTGAACACCCTTGAGGTGGGTTCACACTTGATAAAACAACAGTAAGCACAGAAGGGACGTTCGCAGAAGAGCTGTTTTCCATTTATTCGAACTCATTAATTCAGAACTGCTCAAAATTGGTCGTGTGCCTCAAGATGCTGACATAATAAGAAATTGTAACATTTTATTTATTGTTCGGACGTATAGGGCATCAACAAATCAGAGCAAAGTATTTACTTCAAAATACACGCGAATAAAAGAAAACTAGCATAAGAAATTTTAATATTAAAAACTATGTTTCTATATTGTTAATAATGTTTTACACTGTGCAGTTTATTGGGGATTTGTTTACATTTTTTCTGTTATCACCAAATACGATTCCATTTCACGAATGTTCAAATGGCCTTTGGTAGAATTCTTAATTGCATCAAATGCTTCGGATTCATCGAAAAATATAATGGGCTAAAGAGAACAGTAAGAATTCAATTAGGAATTAATTTTGCACAGTGCACAGTTTCTTCTGTTGTATGTCCTTGGCTTATGTTTTGATAATTGTGAACCAACCCTCAGGCATCAACAAGGCGAGGTTCATAACTTTGTGCATTGTATACATTTGGAATTGCTTGGTTACTATTTAGAGATGATGGTTAGAGTTAGAGACCAGTAAATTTCGCTGGTTCAACGACCAGCCGGCTGGAGTGAGTGAGAGATTTTAACATCGAAGTCTTCAGCGCCGGTGGAGGGTGACTTGAGGCGAGTATGGAACGGCGCCGGAATGAAGGGGCGAGGGGAACGGGAGATCCCCGGGAAAACCCGCCGACCAACGGCATCGTCCGGCACGATTCCCACATGCGAAAATCCGGGGTCCGACCCCGCCGGGAATCGAACCAGGATCGCCTTGGTGGGAGGCAAGAGGTCTGACCCCACAACCAACGCGGCTCCCCTCAGCTGACTGGACTCCACAGCCCTGTATACGCCCTACCTTCAGTTACTTGTACATAGTCTGCCGCTCCATTGGTTGGCCAGTTGTACATGTGACAAGGTAGCACAGAAGACAGTGAGTGTTTTCATGCAGGTCAGGTATTGGTTCACAGTTCTCAAGGAAGATTTTTGTTTACAACGATCCAATTTTGAAAGCAATTAACGTGTACAGCTGTTTGAAATCTAACGCCTTCTCAAATGAATTCGCGAAATTTCTGGGTCTCTAATAATAGTATATAGCGAATATTTTTTGTCAACATCCCCTTGAAAACGCTACAGTTTCTTGTAACATGTATAGCGACCAGAAGTTTTCGCGAAAAAAATGTATGCATCACTTTATTTAAATACCTTATGTACACATATGCTCTTCGACTTCTTGGTTATTGGCTGTGAGAATTGCATGTGTGCACGGAACGCACTGAAACAAAGTGGGGCAAAATATTTTTCGCTAACACTTCCTTTACCTACACGTGTATGATTGGGTTATATAGCCTACATCTGATACAACGTAACTGTTTGCAGACCAATAACAGGCATAAAATATTACAATAGCGGGATTTTTATTGGCTCTGTGAAAAAGGGTAACAGCTTCACGTACAAACGAAGGCAGGCCAGTAAATAACTAGAAACCGGAAAAATTCGCCGATTCAACGACCTGTAGGTTAGCCTCCAAGAATATATGTGTATTCAAGCCGACAACGACTGTTCACTAGCTGCTCGTTTATACAGTGAAATGGGCCAGCATTTAATTGCACTGTCATTATTGGCTCTTCGACTTCAAGTTGGTATCAAATACGTCAACGGCCAATTGTGAAGGTAGTCCGAATTTACAGTTGCTAGAACTCTAGCTTGTGATTGAAATAAAACGCGAATTTTTTAGGTCTCTATAAATAACATTTCAATAGCCTAAACGTACGTTAAAACCCAACAAAGAATCGACTTTTCCCGCCACAAATCATAATCTCTACTACTTAGAGTTAGTGGAAAATTGCATGAATCATTTGCGTCGCAGTATTTGACGAAACAAGATTAGGGATGTGCGCCTTGTATGGCTAAAACACAGACTAAATAGTAATACAGACGCGAAATTACGTGGTGGCTCGTTTGGTATTGGCGAACTTCGCCGCTTATCTGCTGCCCGAGACTGTTGATGTCAGTCTCGTGTCTGTTTGGCTCCTGCATGTTACTACAAGTTTCCTATTGACCTGGCTGCCGATTATCAGAGCAGCTACCTCACACTGATTGGCAGTAGGTGTTTCCGCCATGTTGCTGGCCAGGGAAGCCATTTTGTTGACGTGTGTGACTGAGGTCGCCATTTTACCGGCTATTTCACTTCTGTATTTCTAAATATTCTGTGGGAAATGATGGCTGTGAAGCTTTTCTGACTCGAATCGTAAACAGGGCTGATTATTTGTGGCGAAAACATTTCTGTCCTGCTTTTCTTTCTCCGCCTTACGTTCTCATCTGCGTTCCCGATCAGTGATAGAACGTTTCAAATCTAAGCGTCCGTCGTGAGGTTCTACTCGCAATTAACAGACATGTGGAATCGAAGTAACCTTGTTCCGACTGGTACAGTCAAATTAGAGACGTCTCGCCACAATGACACGCTGCCAGTAATCATGAAGTTAAGCTGCAAATATACACGTCAACACTGAAACAAGTTGGTGCAAAATTCTTTTCAGCAAAAAACAAACAAATCTGCACTGATTTGAGTCCAAGCTTGTGCCTAAAACTAAATCTGAATTCATCAAGGCCCGAATAATATTTACAGTATTTGTTCATAATAATTTTACTGTCATGACAGATGAGAGAAAAGCATGAGAGGTTCAAGATAGAAAAGATTATGTGTATAGTGTGTCATCCCGGTTAGTTTTTCCGAGACCTTACGGGTTTTTAATCACAGTATTTATGCTTTCCAATGATATAATACTCTGAGTTTTATTTCGGATTATAACTTCAATAAATTTATTTATCGAAGTGACATTCTAAACATTAAACTATAGCTTCAAAAGCTGATAGTTTATAACTGGTTTGATTTTAATAGTATTCTTGCATCAGTGAGATTGTAGCGAGTCTTAGAAATGGGATCCAACCGGTTTAATATTCTTCTGCGTATAAGCACGTAGCATAATTTTAGCTGTAGATTTTACTTGCTTACCCCGCACAAGTCTTATAAAAAAAATTGGGCCAAGTTGCGTTTCAAGGCCCTGCCCGACGAAGGATGGCGAAAAGTAAAGGAAGGACTCGTTTGGGTCTCAAGGCACGAATCCCGTATTTCATTTCAGCGGTGATCCGCCCTGTGCCAGGTGATTTACAGTGCACGTGTAGCCCGGGCTCTGGCGGCACAGCCCGGGGTGGTGGGACCAGCAGGTGTGCTCATATCTCTGCCTCCTGCGGCGCAGCTGGAGTCGTGTACGGGGGACGGATGAACTCCCGCCGTGGACCGGAGACATTTGGACATATTACTAGGGAAGTGGCATTACTCCCTACTGTAATCTTCCAGCACGTGGCATTAATCCACACTTGCCTGTCAAGTACAGAAAATGGACATTTACATGTATATGAAATGGCAATATGAGATAACATTCTATTTAAGGGAGCTGCCTACCTCGGAGCCCTGGCGGAGAAATAATAGTGTTTTACATGTTAAATTATTTTCAATGACACACCTTTTGTGATACTGCTTCCGGACGAAAACCATTTTCTGCGCCGAGAAAAGGAGAATATTGCTACGTAAATAAAATTGCAGAAAAGAAATTATGAATAGCCATTTTCACGTGTTATTTGTGCGTAAAAAAGCTTTTTTGCGAACAGTTTTCAGGGTATTGAAAAAAATTGCCCAAACAATCCATAGCAATGTACGTGGCACCGAGACGAACAAAAACGTCAATGGTGGCATACGTGTAACTTCAACAGTTACTGAGCCAGGTGGAAAATCATTTAACCTATAAAACCCTATGATTGCTCCCGCTGTGGCTTCAAGGTAGGCAGCGCCCTAAAGCGAAATTGACATTCTGTTACGTTCAGATATATAACGTCCACCAAAACAAACCATATCGTTACAGTGATAATTTATATTTTGTTGCGATGGTAGGAAAATTTTACTCTGGTGGTGTTTATAGTTAGTTTAGGCCATATCCTGTAAAAGCTGCATAGTTGTGGGATACAACATAATGCCGTGTCGTGGACGAATACGTTTGTATGATGTGAAATACACATGTACACCTGCTTCATTTGGCAATAAAAATTAGTTTCGCCAAATAAAAATGTTATACATTCATCTCACTGAATGAAAATTTTCTCAGCAAAACGAATATTACTTGTTGTGTGGTGTGAATTCTATTCTCGTCTACTGGGCGCTACCAGGAGTAATGTGAATCCATAACCGATACGATAAACGAGGATAATTATATGCACTATTCACAAGTTTCAAATGATGTGTACAGTAATCATCAAGCATTGAATCCTATGCAACATAATTACAACTCTCCACTGCCGTGTAAACTTGCACACAGATATAAAAATAAATAAGAACACTCATATACTAAAAAATACTTGACACTAATTATCTGGGATGAATAAATATAAGTGTAGAATAGACGTGAACACACAAATAATCACAAAAATCAGGAATAGGTTTCCGAAGAAAATGTACAACAATCAACAGTAAAAGTTAATATTACTCATGCTTTAAAAAAACAATACAACAGTTGCAAGTTAGGCTTATAGAAAAACCGCACTTAATGCGTGTCTACTAGAAAATGAAATATTAGATTACAATAAGCAATCCTGCCAATGTAAATATAAACCACTCGCAAAACCTGTAGCTTTATTATAATCTAGATGAGAAAAGTCCGTTGTCAGAAAAATAATTAAAGATGATGACATTTTCAATCAATCACAAACCAAAAAATTTTACGCGATCATGCATTTTGGGTGATTTTGGGTGTTTTGAGACTTCCTCATTTTTTCCAATATTGCTGCAGTTTAAGTGATTCACGCACTATATCCGGCATTAACTGAAAATGTACTTTTCTTCCTAATGTTATAAAGCATAGAGGAAAAACAAAGAAAACTGTGGCGATTAGAATTTATTTACAAAAAAAAATATTTTAGAAGTCAAGGTGACCGTAAAGACACAGATAAAAATGGTGAATTATTCAATACATATTATTTGGTAATATTTATGGAAATCAGAGTTTACAGATTTCATTTCAGTTACAACCGAAAATGCTTTTTATACACGTTCAATTTTGTACAGCTTATTTAGATGGAAATCTGATAGTATTCGAGATTAAAGTAATTTGGACAACTAGCAAGATAAATTAAAAATAATCATGTTGCATATCTATAGGTGATTCGGAATAAAGTGAGCACTCAAAAAAGTCCTGATTAATTTCTATTTTCTGCCAGTCTACATATGTCCACTGCTTGTAAACATAAACGTTGCACGTGATTTTATGTACATCGGCTTGTTCAATGTTTACATTTACATTATATAGCTCCGATAAATGTTATCTACAATATATAACATTAAATTGACGTTATACTCAATAGTAATTTTAGTTATAAATACCAGCGTGTTAACGTTTTATAAAGGCTCCGCTACAATTGATTTTGCACACGCACAGACACAACGGACGTTGTTGTTAAAACGAAAACAAGCTACAATGGTAAATAATACACGTATGTGTTGGTATCACTGATACTGGACGTTTGTGGTGTTACCGCCTTTCGTAAATAACTGCTTTGTTTATTTCATAATACCAAAATCGAGTGAATTTTTTTTTTTTTTTTTTTTTTTTTTTTTTTTTTTTTTTTTTTTTTTTTTTTTTTTTTTTTTTTTTTTTTTTTTTTTTTTTTTTTTTTTTTTTTTTTTTTTTTTTTTTTTTTTTTTTTTTTTTTTTTTTTTTTTTTTTTTTTTTTTTTTTTTTTTTTTTTTTTTTTTTTTTTTAATTTTAGTAACTAATACAAACCTTGAAAACAATTTCATTTCGATAAAATCAGTTTACTTACTTCGGCGCGAATTTTTACAAAGATTAGTCAAATTAGTTTCCATTTTCACCGGTGTTTATTTTCTTTTGAACCCGGTGGTATCCATGTTCTTATTGGCTGCGCACGGCGCACATGCACAGAATTTTTTGGATTTAGCTCAACTTTCTGTGCGCTGATCCTGCATGCTATTTTGCCGTGCGTGTGCTATTTGTGATTGTATCGTGTGCCACCCAAAATGCTGGGATTCAACTTTCTGTGCGTGTGCTGTTTTCTGTGCTAAATCTATTGTGGCGGAGTCTTAACACTGGTTTCTCTGCATCGACTCTAATTGATACAACACGCACTATCGCCATTATGAATCTCGTAAATGTGTGCGAAATATATTGATTTGTAATTCAAAACCGCCACTAAAAACGCACACGACACACGCAAATCAAGAATTCAAGTTCCCTTCAACGTACTGCCATGAACGACGACGCATTTAATAGAAATAAATAATGTATTTTCTTAAAATGTGTAAAACAGGAAAAAAAATGCTGTTTCTACTTCCAGATACTCAGGCTGGCGATCATGAAACATAACAACTTGCATTACTAATTACGTCACATAATTTAGCAATGATATCCATAAACAGTCCTTTCTAATACTTTTAAATGTGTTTATCAGAAACCCATATTAGGCCTATACAACGGACAAACACACTCAGTGACTCAACTGGCTTCCAAGCAAAGCGGGGAAAACCTAACTCTGATGCCATCTGTCTGTGGAATTTTGAACTATATCTGTGGCGCGAAGCAGTAGCGGCATGTGCCAACGACAATATTGACGATCAGCGGCTCAGTTGCGTATCTTCGTGCTGGCGCTTATTAAATAAAATTATACAATAAGTAGTCAATAAGATCATAAGTAAATATTTTAAAGAAAATTAAACACAGAGAGGTAGTTTTCATTTGATGATAATTCACTTAGCGCTGTATTCAAATAAGAAAATATATGGAACTACATGCAATTATTCGGTACCAAACATACAAACAGTAATGTAACTACTGTTAATGTTAATGTATGTGCATTAACGGCTAGTGATTTTTTTTCAAATGTTAGATCTTTAGTGCTCACTTTATTCCAAATGACCTATGTAAGTATTTGTTAGCATAACAGAGTTTTCTTTCCAATACGAGCAATGTTATTCTTATATAACGACAAGTTTACGAAATTGCAATGTTGATACAAATTTTAGATATTTAAAAGATGGCAAAGTTTACATCAGCAAGAAAATTGTTTGCTTGTGAGTTTGCGAAGAACATTTTTAACGAATAAAGATTCCAGGCACTATAAATGTGGAGACACCATATACACTCCCAAGCAAAGGTAATTTCAACTATTTATTTTCATCTCCAAACTTTTCTATAGAACAAAAATATAGGATCTGATTTATACTTGGTGGCGATTACAGTTCGTGTTTGTACTTGCATACAATCTTGATTTCCTTTCAGACTAAAATAATTTTCTAACTCAACAAAATAATTTGTTTAGTTAAATATTAAATGAATTAATGTGCCAATTTCACAAAGTCAAAATCAAATCACAATGTCACAAATTAAATCGTGTCACCAACCATTTCATTAACAACTTCTTACTATACTGTTTGCTATTTGGCTGTTTTGATCGAATTATGAGTGTATCAGTGCAACAACGCCAAACATAAAAACAGGAATCATATTTTATGAGAGAATTATGAGAAAAGATTAATGTTTCACGTCTCTGTAGCATTGGCTCTCTTACGTCTTTCAAAGAAACCCTTTTTGAAAAGGTTATGTGTTTTTGCATGAAGATGCTGGAATTTTGTACAAATATTAACTTATTTGTAATAGCCAGAGAAATATAAAAGTTAATTTTTTTACACAGAATATTTGCATGCATGCAAAATTCGCATTGAAATCTACCAGGATTTATGACTGTTGTGTGGAAAATATTGTTCAGAGAGGAAGATGCATGGATGAAGAGCGTTTGCTAGGGAGACCATTAGACAGCTCTGTGCCAAAAGGCGTCGAAGGAATCACAATACGGAGACGAACATACAGACAGATCAATCACAGCACATTAGGTAAATGAACTAGGTACTTTGCACAATAATTGCGAAGAAAAAGACGTACTAAGGCTTGTATTTTGTGTCTACAGCCTGTAAAGGAGGACGGAGGCTACAGGTGAATTTTTTCGAAATATGTAAACGTCGGTGATTGTGAGGTGTGCCGAGCGATCCTGGACGATAAGCGCCGTCTCCAACCTGTTATTTCAACTAGATTTTGATCTGTCGACGAGCTAGGACATGAAACCTGCGGCATCGGCCTCACTCTTCGTAGCCTGAAAGACTAGACTCCATCTGCTGTAAACGCAAGCGAGGGAGATGCATCCAGGCATGAAATTCAAACATATGCGAACTGTAGATGCAGATCGCAGGTGGCAATATATTTTAGCCTTCAGTGTTGCCTACGGACGAAGATTCGTGGAAACCACAGTTATTTTTTAACCCCCGACGCAAAAAGAGGGGAGCTATAAGTTTGATATGTCTGTGTAATCTGTATGTCTGTCTGTGGCATCATAGCTACTAAACGTATTAGTCTATTTTTATGTGTTTTTTTTTTTTTTTTAGTCTGAAAGTTGACTTGATCGAGAGTGTCCTTAGCTATGATTGAGGGAAATATTTTCTAGGTTTTTTTTAATGTCAGCAATTCTACTGGTCTGATCGATTTGAAATTTAGTATCCTGTTAGTCGGGGTTATTTAAAAATTTTTAATTTAATTCTTAACTCGTTAACAGCTGTGCTAGAAGAGTGAAATGAATTGTATGCTACTGAACAAGATGACGTAGAGGTAAAGGACTATGCTAGAATTCGGTAAGACTCGGTTCGATTGTACTGATTTAGAGTTATCCATGACTTTTGGAAAGGGCTCTTGAATAGAGGCCATAGAAGATTCCCTTCTTGTTTCCAAAAACTTTCAAGTTCTGTCTCCAGTAAAGAGAAGGAGCGAGGAGTAGCCACGCATTCAATTTGCAAATTGACCTTCAAATGACCTTCAAAGTTCATGCCGGCCTAGCATAAGGTGCACTGAAAATGGGCAACACTGTGTTGCGAGGGAAGCGAGTGTGCAGGTGTTTCTTCAGATCGCAGTGTTGCACTGAGAAAAAGAGTACGCCAGTCTGCCACCTTCCCCAAGTCAACCAAATGGACATTGTTTAGTCCATCGAAAAAATTGTTGGTTCAAAGCACGTCACTTATAACTAACAATATTAGGCCTATTTTGTTGACAAGTTGTAGCGAGTTGTGTAATTAAATTTGTTTGGAGGACTCGATGCTTGGTCTTGCCAACAAAATATTGTTTAGCTGAAGCAAACATCACCCAAACAAGTATATTTAGTATAATGAAACAATTATTTCTCTCAGTGTTGCTATCGGGAGAACATACAGTGTATGATGCAGGGGCGAAACATTGTCATGTTGCAAGGGAAGCAGTATTAGAACTGACTACACACTATGAGCACATGCCTGTATGATTCAGCCAATAGCGTGCAAGCAGCAAGGAACAAATTATCCAGTTACACGACATCGGTAACATGAACACAGAGTTTACCTAAATGGTTCCTCAGATAACTCAGAGTTGTGTATAGTCATTTCTAGAGCCTCCGATTTTTGGTGAAAATAATTTTGAAACAACTCACACAAGAAGAAACCCGAAAGATTTGCGGGTTCGTCTGAGGACCAGTTAGACTTAGAATTCCTGTACACGTGACTTACCTTCGCGATTAAGTCGGCCTTGATGACCGAAATAGCCCCGTAGTACAGCGAACTCAGTCACACAAGCCAGTAAAATGGCTTCCCTGGCCAGCAACATGGCGGATACGCCTACTGCCAATCAGCGTAAGGCGGCTGCCCTGGTAGCCGGCAGCCAGGCCAATAGGAAACCTGCCGTAACATGCAGGAGACAAACAGACACGGGGCTGGAATCCACAGCCTCGGGCAGCCAATAAGCGGTGAAGTTCGCCCGTATCAAATGAGCCGTCACGTCATTTCACGTCTGTATTACTATTTAGTCTGTGGTGACGTAGGCTCCGGGCCTTCGTCTGTTTTGGTATTTTTCCTTTGACCTTGTATCAGTCTAGAACCATGAACTTTTTGTAAACATAGTTATACCCTTGATTGTTTCAGTGCTTTTCGTGCGCATCTGCAGCTCCACTGAAAAATTATTGGCAGCATGTAATTGTGAAATGACGTCTCTCATGTGACTGTGCCAATCACAGTAAACTTGCTGCGACAGCACATGTCTGTGATTTGCGGGTAGAAGCTCAAGACATGTGAGAGTTAAAATATCCAATCACTGACTCTGAATCAGAACTACAGATTAGTTAGGCACTGAAACAAACGGGGAAAAAAATTATTTTCGCGAAAAGTTCATGGCAATATTATCACAGGTTGTAATAGTCCTTCAGGCGTACCACACAAACGGTCGGTCAAGAGCAGAAGTCAGAGAAGCACAAAGTAATCTGGAGTCTGCTGTCAGATAGTAACACGAAATTTGCAGGTCCTGTAGAGGCACGAGTATTTCGCGGGAAATCATCTGGTAACATACTTAACTACACAGTCCTTTACATGCTTTGGCAACATTGATTTCTGTAGGCGGTTCGCCATAAAATAAGCACTTTTTAAACCGTATTGTCTAGAACATTAATTTAAAATGTCAAAATTGTACCTATTGTAAAATAGTATGCTAAATTTTGACGTAAGTACAGTCTGAATGTTACTTCGGTTGCTTTGTTTCTATAAAAATTGCCAGGAAACTCAACATTATCTAAATAGGAAAAAAGTAACAATGGATTCTAATATGTTCAGTTTAACCTGAACCACCTATAACCACAGGCAAAATAATTAACAGACGCTAAATGACGTGGCGGCTCATTTGATACGGGCGAACTTCGCCGCTTATTGGCTGCCCGAGGCTGTTGATACCAGCCCCGTGTATGTTTGGCTCCTGCATGTTACAACAGGTTTCTTATTGGCCTGGCTGTCAGTACGGCAGCCGTAAAGTTGATTGGCAGTAGGCGTTACCGCCATGTTACTGGCTAGCGAAGCCATTTTGCTGGCATTTGTGACGGAGTTCGCTGGCTTACCATCTGTTTCATTTCTGGATTCCTAAATATTCTGTGCAGTAGCCGTACGAGCATGTGTGTAGCACGCAATAGCCCCGCGTGTTGTTTCTTTGTTAAAGACCTGAAAAATTCGCATTTTCTTTTTGGCACAAGCTAGAATTCCAACAACTGTAAGTTTGAATCACTTTCGCGATTGGCCTTATTTGACACTTCCTGGAAGTCTCAGAGCCAATAATAAAAATGGAACTAATACACACATATATCACTTTAACAACAAGCAGCTAATAAGCATATGCTGTCTGCTTCAGTTCACAAATATTCTTGCAAGCTAGCCTACAGGTCAGTGAACCCGCGAATTTTTCCGGTCTCTATTCTTTGTTTATTACTAGAGCCACGATTTTATGGCGAAAAGATTTTTGCAACATTTGGTTTCGATGCGCCATGTGCACACCTGCAGCTCTGCTACATCGTCTGTGGTTGGATGATTTTACTCTCACTTGCCTTGGCAAATTATAGACGTACAGACTCACAATAATCTTATTCTGATTGGTGCAGTAAAATGAGAAACGTGTCTGAACATAGACACGCTGCCAATAACCTTGAAACAGAACTGCCGATGTGCACGTGAGTCACTGAAACAAAGTGGGGCAAAAATCTTTTCGCGACAAAATCGTGGCCCTAC
>PNEQ01113191.1:0-18488 GCA_003012365.1 Medauroidea extradentata
CAGGTCGAGTTCGTCATATGTTCTTTCACTAATGTTGTATTCAAATAGGAAAATACACGGAACTATGTACAATAAATCGCTACCAACCATACAAGCAGTAAAGTAACTCTTGTTAGTGGTGATGTATATGCAGTAACGGCTAGTGATTTTTTTCAAAGGTTAAATCTTTAGTGCTCACTTTATTCCGAATGGCCTATAAGTGACTGTACTACATAAATTGTGTTATTGTTGCTAAAGTTGAGGATCCTGCGTCTTGTCGGCATGGAACAGTGGCAAAGAACTGGTTATTGATCTGACTACACGGCGGGAGGGTATTAACAGGGAAGCACAGCTGTCAAGTCAGATGTACTAATTTTTAAGAATAAAATGTATTTCAGCTTCGTTATTTAAACTCTGACATCGTTAAAGCACAGAGTAAGGCTCTGCTGTTTGCTTAGTTGGAATGTCTCTTAGGAGTCTATCTTCTGGAAACGTTCAGAGTATAACTGGGTGGGTTTAGATGCCGTAACAGAAATAGCATGCAACTAATTTTCGTCAGGCAATCTATATTTTATGCTGTAGTGAAGCTAAATTGTCAGGAATTAACACTGAAACAAGCATCAAAAATGATGATCCAACTTTCCCTTTTAATATTGTGCTGGGACTGTCGCCGTGTTACTGGAGATTGCATTCCTTGCGGTTCTATCGCTACTGGCTGGTGTATATGCACATACAGTCCAGTGCTTCCACATATCATTCAAGAAACACCACCCTTGGAACACATCCAAGATTCACCATTGACAGCGAGGTTATTAGTGAAGGTGACGCACGGCTTTACACAAGGACAGGAAACTGGAGAGGAATCGGCCATTGCCTAGATTAAAAAACCACGTACAGCGAATTCCCAGGGCATCAGTTCGGTAAAACATAATACGAAACTGATATAAGGATGTCCGGAGCCGAGAATTGACCTCTCGACCTCCCGAATGCGGGTCGAAACGTGTTTATAATCTATCCCACGAACGTGTGCACTTTTTTTTATAGCTGGTAAGTGCCATTTCAGAAATTTAATTGGAAATCTTATTTCTGTTGAACAATTTTTTTAACTGACTGAATCAAAGGGTAAAAAAGGAAATTATGTTAGAAGCATAAAATAATCTGGAAACCAAACAACGATTCACAGCAGACCATGGTAAGCGTCACCGACGAAAATTTAATCTTTTTCAGAAACCCCATGTCAGGTTTTCTCCAAAAAATTGGTTTATTGTTTTGCTGTATTCATCTCGAGCTTCTCTTTCTTATGTGTAATAAAAACCCGCAATACACAATCATGGAAGTGGTAGGACAGGTACAGTCATGAAACGTACTTTGTGCAGAAAGCCCACAAGAATGACGTAGACATGACGTTCCTATTTTTATGTAAAATAAACCTTAGTTTATTTGTCTTTTCCTGGGAAGGCCTGTAAGTCATTTATTTTGCAAGATGTTATTAAAAAAAGGAATACGCATACAGCAAAACATAGGTATAATATACAAAAATGGCTTCCGTTACGATAACTTCATTCGTCTAGTGTATACACGATAGTATAATCGTTTTTAAAGGGCCACAAAACCCTCCCACACGTCACGATAGTATAAAATCTTCGAGCCACAGTATTTTACAAAACAGTGAAGCGGTCGGCGCGTTATATGATTGAAGGACGCCTAAGTAGCAGTTTTAACTCATAAGTAGAGCCACGATTTAACGGAGAAAAGATTTTTGCAACATTTGGTTTCGATGCGTCATGTGCACACCTGCAGCTCTGCTACATCGTCTGTGGTTGGATGATTTTACTCTCACTTGCCTTGGCAAGATATAGACATACAGACTCACAATAATCTTATTCTGATTGGTGCAGTAAAATGAGAAACGTGTCTGAACAAAGACACGCTGCCAATAACCTTGAAACAGAACTCCCGATGTGTACGTGAGTCAGTGAAACAAAGTGGGGCAAAAATTTTTTCGCGACAAAATCGTGGCCCTACTCATAAGTTATCAGAAATACTCTGTAGTGGCGCACCAGAGTTACCATTGGCCCAGTCATGTCGAGACATGCCAATAAGAAGGTCACATATGAACATGTAATTAGAGATGAAGGTATACCGCGGAAATGTTTTGTGCCAGCATACCCTTGAAAACACAGTAGTTTCTTGTGACATGTATAGGGACAGGGAAATTTCGCGAATTCAATGACCTACATGTTAGAATGAACTATTCTATGAATTCCCAAACTACAACCATTTGTCCACAAGCTGCTACTCAGTGGAACAGCAGACAATGGACTAACAGACGGGACGTGAGTATGCATAGGAAAATGGGCTCTAGCTTGCGGGTCATTGAATTCGCGACATTTCCCTATCCCTAGACGTGTATGATTGGTTGTTATACGTCTGACATAACGCAGCTGTCTGCAGGCCAACGATACGCATCAAATATTACAATAGAGGTATTAGACTCAGTCAAACACGGCACCAGCTCTACATACAAGCGAAAGCCAGTAACGTTCTAGTAAGCTGAATGTGCGTTGAAACCCAGCAGAGTCAAGTTTCCCGCAGTAAACAAATCATCTCTAGTTATAATGAAGCCTAGTAGTCAACTTTTGGCGCGAGAAATAACTACACCGTTGCGCCACCTCCTTTGGTCTGTTTCAAGTGGAAAGAAAAAAAAACGAGGGTTGTCCGGACACAGAAGCAGTAAAATGGGAAAGACGAGGATTTGGGTTGTTTGCTGCGAGTGTTGTGCTGCAATATCCGGCCGTCCGCCGAGCAAGGCAGTTCTTTCCTTTCCGTGGCGAAACTTTTCTTCCGCGCGACACTATGTCGAAATGCTGACTGGAGGAGCGTGCCGTTCCGATGCTGCCGTCTCCCGAACATCAGTTTCCCATTTTCCCCTCCTTGATTACGTAACGTTACGTCATGATTGTTACTTGTAGGCACGCCGTTGTTTGGGGCTGGTTTGCTGAACGTAGCTACCACGTATGTCGGCAAATTGAGAGACGTATTGTACAGGAAGAAGACATACACCGGTTGAGAGTATTGCGCTGAGAGGCTATGTGGCAAGTAGTGAGCGTGCAATAGTCAGCCTTAGAGCTTCCAGGTCCTGATTGCACTTGTAGTTCAGCAGCACGCACATGAATAGGCAACATTGCACGTGTGCGGAAGCCAAAGGATTGATCCATACTCCTGTTAACTTGGATGCCGCCAGCCACGCGTGCAGTGTGTTCGTAAATAACTTTTTACAAAACTATTCCACGTGTGCCCATCGTGCCAATGTACGAAAAGTAAACATACTTCGGGCAACGACGGAATGTCTCTTGTAAAGACACCATGTCCATTAAAAGCACTGCTTGGAAGGCCTCCAGCAGATCTGTAAACGGTCTTTCAGACTGGCGTAGGCTGCTTCAAGTTGTACTAACCGGATATATGCTCAACTCAGAAACGTGCATGCACTACGTCTAGCATAGCTTGAGTAATAGGCTAGGTGATAGTTTTGAGAGTAAGTTACTTTTTTCATTTTAGTGTTGTTTACGTGTATGTATGCTGCAATGCAAAACAAAACTACGTACTGTGAGTCGGCATCTCAAGTTCATTGTAGTGCTGAAATGTCGACTGGCATTGCTTTGCATTGGTTACTGTTATCGTGTCACATGTGATTGGCTGGCAGAAATATAGCTGTGCGCCCCATCACTAACCACGAAGCAGAACTGCAGATAGGCAAGTGTAAGGTATTGAAACAGTATGTTGCAAAAATAATCTTTGTGAAAATCAGGCGCGTGTGTACTCAGAAACAGCAATTGTCCTCAGTGTGTCGAGGTTTACGATTTGAAACAGAGTATAACGAGGTTGCGTACCGTTAAATGCTTGTTAGCTGGCAATGTTAGCTTTGTACAGCACTCTACAACATATTGCTAATTTTGTTAAAACTCTAACATCAGAGACATGGTTTTTGCGAACTTCGTGAAAACCCGAGAAACTGCGAAAAATTACTGTCATAGCAGTGACAACTAAAATTTTATTTGTTGCTAATGCGAAGTGGACACCAAACGAGTCTGGTTTTGTATTTTACGGATTTGGGTGGCATTTTCGGAGTTAAGCAGTAAAAATATTCAGTTTTTAGCCTTCTTTATGGACGGAAAAAATTACGTACCTAACATGCATGCTGCATTTTTAAAATTGTAGAGGCATATAGTGTAAAGTAATTTTTTTTTCGTGGAGAAATGCAGTGCGAATTAGGGGATTTGCGTAAAAAGAACATGCTTGACGTACATCCCTTGTTAAACTTCTTAGCAGGAGTTCTGTAATAGCAAATAAAGGACTGTGAAAACTACCGTATATATTTAACGATTTACGTGCCCTTGTACAACTCAAGACCTTGGAAGAGTAACACATATGGAAGGAGAATGAAGACGGCCAGGAACCATCCCAGCATTAGCCTGGTGGCATTTCGGAAAACGCTGGAAAACTGAAATCAGGATGGCCGGAGCCGGGGGTCGAGCCCAGATCCTTCCGAATGCGAGGCGAGTGTTTTACCACTGCTCCACGTCGCACACAAGAATGGTTACCTAAGATATAACAGATGTGAAGATAATGTTTTTGAGGCTCGTCGTCAGTCATTTTTTAGTCTGGGTTGGCATTGCTTGTTATTAAGTTACGCCAACAAGCGAAACTTGATCGGCTTGTCATTCAAGTCATTGTTTTTTCGTTCAGGCATGACTTGTGTGATAGCAGGCTCTTTGTAGCATGTTGTTAGATTGTCCATTCAGCTGTATTTTGTGAAAACAGAGAATAATCACTCTCTGGAGCTAAACAATCAACCTCTGGCGATAAATCGTAATGGTAAAAAAACCTGCTCTCGTTTACAGACTTGTCACGTTTTGAAATGCAGATAAACGGTAATATTAAACTCTCGTGTCGGCAAATTTACGTTCCGCGCTTGCGTTTTGAAATGTTGGCAATGCTGTAAACTTCACCAGTGTTAAAAGATTGTAGAGTTTGCTGTCTGGCACCAGCAAATGTTTAGTCATAACAACTGCACTTTCACGCTCAACATGTTCAATTTGCTGCTTTGAGGATGAGAGCTAGATGATAAATTTGTCTTGTCGATTTTCTGCAATAACTTCTGGTTTAAAATGTGTTTGGTAAATGTGGCAACGTCGAGGCATATAAGATATTTGTTATGAATTTTGGAAACGTAGAAGTGTTACATGTTCATCTTATATTGGACTTGTAATAATTCTTGAAAGTTAACCTACAATTTCCTTCCAATGATTCTACATGGCAAACTTATGAAAGGTTCCGTTATGTCAAGCAGTTTACCTTGTCAAAGAGAAAATTGTAATACTGCAGTTTTATTAAATGTTGTGGTGCGAAAACTGAAATACAGAAAATTATTAACATTTTCCCTTAAGAACAGTTTGCAGTAAGTTTAAGAAAATCAATGTTTGTACGTATAAGCAGTTCGGAATAGTGAGCACTCAAGAAAGCCGTGGTAAATTAATATTTTCAGCCAATTCGTATTTTCCGCGCGTAATGGCTAACGACGATAAAGGCCTAACGTCGCTTAATGTTTGCGCGTGTTAGATAAATTGTGCAGTCGGTAGGAACCTATATAGTTTGATTTAAAAAAGTTCATATAAAAGCATATATGTAAATTTAAATTGATTTTAGTTCTGTATTGTTGTAGTTAACTAGGAAAATTCGCGTAACTACATTGAGCAGTTCTGCCAACCATACGAGTTGTAAGGTAACTATTGTTTGTGCGGAATTATATGTACTAACGGCTGGTGATATTTTTCCCCCAAAGGTTAAATCTTTAGTGCTCACTTTATTCCGAACGACCTAAATACACACATGTCCGCACAAAAAAAAAAATTGTGGCAGCTACAAATTATCTCGTGAGAATTCACCCTGCAAAATTTATGTTGTGGTCACCACAAAATCATTTTGCTGTTACTACAAAATAATTTTGCAGGGAGGACTTTCCTACATAATTTTTCTTTCAGTCCGCAAATTGCCGTTCTGGGAACATAGTTTCCTTAAATTGCTTCCCTACGTTCAAGTAGAATAGAGCCTGCTCAGTCGGTAATCCGTATTCCGAAGATTCAGAAATGACATATCGGATACCGGCCACTTTGCTTGACATCTCCCACAGAGGACTTTACCTCTACCATGCATGTACCATATGGTCTAACCAGGCTGTATACCAATAACAGTTGCGACAGTCACGGCTCCGAAGATCGTCGAACAAACGGGCATTGTGTACGTTGTGGCAACTTTCCCGCGCTAAGCCGTGCTGATAAACATATTTGCTGTGCATTCTGTATCTTGCTCTTATCTTTTTTTTTTTTTCTTATTTTACCCTGTTTATCACGTAAGTGTGCTGAAAGCTGCGGTTACCGTTCCAGAAGTTTAGCGTGGACACAATTTTTCTTTTGCGAATTGATTTTTGTAAATGTACAAAAAAGTACTTTTACTCGTCTTTATTTCCGCAGTACACAGAGAACTGTTGGCAGTTCACACAAAAATGTGTATTTGTCAATGTTCGAAATTTTCGTCCACGAAGTAAAATTATTTTTCATTACGTATTTATAATTAAGGTGAAGTGCGGTTGCCACTCTGTCCTCGCCTTCTTCCTAATGTAAGTTTTCGACTACGTGTTAGATGCTTCAGTATGAAGTGTACATACTTCTGTACACTCGATGCGAGAACATTTCACAGACGGTCAGTTAACGTTCTTCCTTGTATCGGTTGCTTTCGGTTTCGTGAATTTTCGCTAGTAAGTTGGGCGCTTTTTGTTTTGACGTTGCACAGGGCGTGGGATTTAAATTATAATGCTTATACAATATCGACATATTTGTTCAAGGCGGTGAAAACAGTTCATTTTTGTTAGCTTTGTAAGTTCATTTTTTTCTTCAGTGGTAATGTTGACGAAATATATTACGAATGCATTGCAGTGTAAAGAATTTACTTGTAAATCTGGCGAATATACATTAGAACCCAGGTTGACCGAACTAAGTACTGTAAAAAGTGAAAAGCCGTATCGGATACGATTTTGTTTATGTTAAACCGCACTTTAATGTAATGTATCAACTGTTCATATAGTACTGACAGGGTCTTGGAAATGTTATAATTGCTGGAAACAAGATGTTAGCAGGGCCGTAAAGGGTCAGGTCGGTTTTACGGGTTTTCTTATAAATCAGGGAATATACACGTTGTTTTACTTTTTTCGCGCTGCCAAGGCATAGTTTATTGTTTCATTCACTTTTTGGAATCCACATGGCATTGTTTCTGTTAATGTTACGGCCTCTGTAGTCGCTCCCGTAAATAAAGCAAGTTTTCCTTTTCAGATGTTTCCCGTTGCAAAATAATGAATATATAATAATAATATAATAATAATAATAATTTATTTCCATATACCGAATTACAGCCCTTTACATAAATACTTTTTATATATTGGAAGATATCACACTCACATAAGCAAAGCTTGTGTGCGATTGCTACTAGACAAATTATTTTCTATAGCTGCGGTTAATTATGTAATAAAACGTGTCATCTGGTATAAATTAATTTCAGAAGAAAAAATTGAATGCTACATTAAATACAAAAAAAATAGTTTTTGATGGATACATATTGTATATTACAATTTGAAATATCAAGAATATGAAAATAATTAACTAAAGTAAAACTACTACTTAAAGATTAAAGACAACTCATCATCAGTTAAGTTATTTAACCATCGATCAATATATATTTTCTTGTTTATATTTTATTTTTTGTTTTTTCAGGAAGAACTGCTACAATTTTTGAAAGCAGTAGTTACAGAAAATCGATTAAGTTTGTATCTATGCCTTGCCGTGATAAAATTTTTGAAACATTGACTGGAACAGAAGTTATCGAGAAGAAACAGATAAATCCAAGGCGGTAGGGATCAATACCTCTTAAAAAGAGCTTGTTTTGCCATGAAGGAACTATATCAGTGTATGTATGCCTCGTGGTTGCATGCTAGCGGCACGGCGGTTGGCACAGACTCCTGGACAGCGGTACTGTGAACGGTGTCTTGTCTGTTGTCTGTACGTTCCCACGTCGTCGTGTGCTCGCCAGCTGTGCTCTAGTCTACAGTGTTGCCAGACCAACCATCCCAGAATACTACATTCCATACGGTTACACAGACTGTGAAATACTCCACGATAGCCTTATGTTTTACGTAGACACTACGCTGGCAACTTGATACGTTCAGTCCAGTATTTGGCGTAAAGTGAAACGTCAAACGGTAAAATGCCTGTTTAGGTTAAGAAGTTTCGATTATTTTCACATTACACCCTTTTAAAGTGTGCCGTATATGAAATACTGACGGCTACACGAAAAAAAATAAATAAATAAAGTGTTTACTACAAGATAATATTACAGGGAATTTTTCTTTCAGTGTACGTATGGACAATAACTGTTAATATTTTATAATATGTGCCACAATGCAAGACATTTTTAATTTTAAACTGTACCTGAGATGTCCATTGCACGGTTAGTACTGTAAATTTTGCCTGTAGCTAGAAATGCAATAACATTTTATTCCTATACTGATACAGCTGAGTTGACAGCTGTTTTCCCCTTAACGTTTACGGCAACTATAACAAATATTTTTAAAATGATTCTTATAGACAAGACTGTTACAAGAGCGTACTGCAGGAAGGCGGCCATGGTACACGTGACCCCGCGCTATTTCATTGGTCGAGATTGTCTTGTGGCACAGCTCCGTGCCGGACTAATCATGGCGACCGTGCAGATGCGATCTCACGACTACATCTTGGCCTTCGCCTTGTCTCTAGTCGCGCAAAGGGCCGACATCTAGTGGCGAGTTTATGGACTACTAAAGACGACACCAACAAATGTTTTGTCGCTTACGGCATCGTGGAAGTTGACATGTATTTTAGAGTTTTATTGCGAAGAAAACGAGTTATTTGAAATGTTCTGATTTGCAGGTATTAAAAATAATCTGAACTTTCCTGGCTGCCGCGTTAGTTTAGGATAAAAAGTTTTCAAAGGATTATTTCCCTGGTGAAAGTCGCAGTTGCTTCGTGCTGGGTAACATTTTAAACTTTTGCAATTTTACTGTAGTCGGAATTAAGGTAGTTACTAAAATGTATTAATTTCGCAGACGTTGCAGGGGTTTAATTAAAACTCTTAAATGTGATTGCCGGGGTATATTTATGTAGTAGATTAAGTAATTAGCTATGTTATTTATAACGACAGGGAAAAAAAGCAGACAAATAGAAATACAACATCTGATTCTGGAACATGACATTTCAATCTAAAAACACAATCCCACATTAATGAAAATTTTTAATCGCCGAACCTTTGATAAAAACATGCTGCGAAAATTCTCTACACAATAAATACTTTCATGTATTTCTATTGGTGGTTGGAACATACTTTTTATTTCACTCGTTTCGCACAAAAACGAAAGTCTTAAATGCAAATACAAGCATAACAAATGGCCTAGCAGATAGGTTGATGCTGTCTTTGCCCTTCTATTTTGTCATATGCAGTGCTGCACTCTGGAGGAAGCGACGTCGTGATTAGTTGCCTCTCTGCCTTGTCATTCTGTGGGTCTCGGACACGTGGACCTTGCGTCCATACACATACCTATACTGCCCTGCTCAGGAAGAAGACAGTAACTACAGAAAAAATTTTAATTGAGTTTTTGGTATCGTTAGATTCGTCTTGAAATTCTGCATCGTTTACGCACAAAAAGGCAGTGAAATAAATTGTACGCAGGAGTTATAGGAAGAAAACACTTACTGCCTTTGCAGTTTTTCGAAAAGGCAGTAAATGCATATTCCTCGTAAAAAAGCAGTAAATGCAATGATACTTCTATCTTAATTTGTAATGTGATGGTGGTATTCTAGGCAATGTAAACTATGCAGTAACTTTGAGTCCATTTATATTTATTTCTTTAATAATGGGAACATACATTGGTTAAAAAAAAACATTCGCTTTAAGTTGTTTTAAATAAACAAGGAATATATATATATATATATATTTTCAGAAATATATTTTGAAAACATGTTGGCACTATAATAACATATTTCCAGACCTATTCGGAATTTATAAATGGATGGGATTGAGACATCTATTTAACTACTTTTTTCCTCAATTGTGCTATTGCTGTAATTACTGCTTTCTTCCTAAGCAGGGCAGTGTATAATCTGTTCACTTTAAACAGACAACTCCCCAACACTGTTACTATCCAAAAAAAAATATTTTATTGGGATCAAAGCTTTTAAGATTTGATCGTGGGGAAACGTTTACACTTGTTTTAGTTCCAGGGAAGTTTTCAGGTCAAAAATAGTAAAGATGAATAATTACTTAAAAGTAAAATTTAAACAGTGCTCACTTTATCCTGAACAGTATATACCTACCTATACTGGCTGAGTCAGGGCGAAGTGTTGTCATTTTGCACGATACCTCATGAAAAATGCTATCGAAGTTGTGTTTCCAGTTAGTGAATCATAGTGGGCACAATTCCACCCTGAAAAATGAGCTATACAATTTAATTTGTTTCAATATAAAACAAAATACTGTTGAATGTGGGGTCTCACCGCGTGTTGAATTGTGTATAAAATATTTCCATTGAAAGTGTAGAAAAAAGTATAATATAGCACTTTTAACATAATATTAATGCCTTCGGTATTAGACGCCAAGTTTTTCATGCGATGCCGCTGATCAGTAGGTTTTCTCGGATTGGACTTTTCCTTCTCGGGGAAGGCGTTAAGTCGAATATAACACGTCCGGCAAACATCTCAGCGGCTCTGGGCGCGGAGTACTAAACTAGCGTGTTTTCGTATAGTTGCTATTATTCGAAGGAATTTCAAGCGATGGCCCTGTAAATTTATTTGTGGAAAGTTTGTGGTATAGTTCAATGATGCACGTTTCTATGGTTTTGTTTTACGGGGACGTTTGATATGTTCTCATATACAGCAACGTGAAAGCAATTTTTTTAGCACTTTTAAGGAGCTTGGTAATTACTTGTTTAATTATTAGTGGACGAAAATTTTAATGTCATAGGGACACGGTTTGAAGTGTGCCTTCTTTTCGTAGATAAATGCATTGAAAACGTTTTTAATAGTTATACATAACAAATACTTTTTGTACCAGGCTAGGGCATGGTTCACGTCCTAGGTCCATTAACTCTTTTTGCGTAGAAAAACAACCCTTCAGAAACACTGGGTGAAAGTCCAGTACACCTCGTGTAGGTTCTCGTCGAGTGTTAAAGTTGGCCCTTATCACGCCCCTGTTTCCGCGCCTCAAACGCTAGAAGTGACATCCTGTTCGTAAGTTTTTATATTCTGTTTGTTTTACTGTGGGATTTTCTGCAATGTTCGTTTGCAGTGGCGTTTGTCATTGAATTTTTTTTTTTTTTTTTTTACATTTAAATGTTCTTCAAATAAGTCAGAAAATTCTGTATCCTACCCCGAAACTGCCCCCCGCCCCCCCCCCCAAGCGAATGTTGTGTAACAAGGAAAATGCTCAGTGTTATTACCTGTATTTGTTAACATTTTATCGAAACGAAAACTGCTGCTATTTAGAGTTTGAGTGAATTTTGACAAATACCTAGTCGCAATTCCACACGCACGGTGGTGCTGCGCGTTATAAAATAATATGTCGTTAATGATATGATTGCGTTAACTGTCGACATAAAACTGTTGAGAAAGCATTGCACTTTGCAAAATTCGTTTATTACAGAATAATCTGCTTCTCCGTTGAAACCGCTTCAGATTATAGATAAATGGCAGATTCTGTATCAGAGATAGTATTGACTACTGCAGTGTGACTACTGTATCATGACGTGAGTTTCGGAAGAAAAAGGTTATCTCGAGTATGAGGATTGCAGATGACGCAGGTGATGGTGCACGTCGATGAAGAGTCGAGTCATTTCCGCTAATGTAGAGACGTCTTGAGATCCTCGTCTATGCGTGGGGGGGGGGGGTTGTTGAAAGTGGGGGAATCATTATTTTATTTATATTTGTAAGAAAGACTATTGGTATTGTAGACATTACTTGCGAGTTCAGCTCGGCTAATGACATCTCAGAGTAAACATTTTCATGTTTTTACTTCATGCACACCGCTTAAACCAATAAACACACCGAAACAAAATATTGTACATCGAAACTACACATCACAAGCTACAGCTTGAAGTATTTAAAAAACCCATCACAGAATATTTTTGCATTAAAAAATAATTACTGAAGTTGGAATTTTTAGCCATTTTTCCTTTAAATACAGAAATACTTTATGATTATTTATATACGAGCCGTAGCCCGTCACATGTAGTTTCAATGCGAGTTTCTTAATTTCATTATGTTGATTAATTTTAGCGATTGATAAGAACGAAAATCATGCCAGTTTTAACTTTGAAATGCCGCTAATGGATAACTGGCTAAGCTTTTGTAGGAGGAAAAATGTCCCAAGTGGCGCCTGCAAAACTTAACACTTTTCCATACAAACATAAAAGTATGATTTTCGCCCACTTAAACTCTCTTAGGCGTTTACAACAACGCAGGAAGGTAGGGTGAGTTTTAACTCTACACGTTCGCAAATTGTGAGTGAGTGAGATACTTTTGTCAGCACTTAGAAGAGGGCGTGGTACATAATTCAACGCTAATCTATAACTGTTGGTTTCTCGAAGCCATTTGCGAAGTTTAAACAATAACAATCCTAGACAATAGTTTTAGCCAACGTTTTAAAGAAAATTATTTCCAGTGTTACGAAATTCTGAGGCACAATCTGTGACGCCGGAACCTCGTGCATTTAACTGCGGCGCAAGAGACCACACGTAACGAATTAGTAATTCTGGATAAATTTTTACTCAAGTCGGCAAATACCATTAGCTAGTATTGTCATAGAGTATTTTATCCACGTGGCTTCGAAAAAAGCGTAGAAGTCAACTGATGTCTTCAGCGTTTATTTATGTACCAAGCACTCTTTAACATCGAGGTCTTCAGCGCCGGTGAGGCGTGACAGAGTTGAGTATGGAGTGGCACCGGAATGAAGGGGCGGAGGAAACGAGAGATCCCCGGGAAAATCCGCCGATCAACAGCATCGTCCGGCACGATTCCCACATGTGAAAATCCGGAGACCGACCCCGCCGGGAATCGAACCCGCACCGCCTTGGTGGGAGGCGAGAAGTCTGACCCCTCGGCCACCACGGAACCCTGTTTGCAAATGGTAAATGGATAATGTGGTTTACACGTTTTCAAATACTTACGAGGGTTGCAGCTTCCCGATCAATTCCTCTCTGCCCTGTTGCGAAGCAGGGTAAGTGGCTGTCATTTGGCGAGAGGAAAATGTAGACTAAACTGTTTACACGCATAACTAAAACAATGCTACAAAGTAAAACTGAATTCATATAAAAATATCTAAGGAATAATAACGGAAAGAATACTAATTTTAATATAAATTAAATTATTTAAATGTCTGCTTTGCATATCGCATTTAGTAAAATATGTAAAATCTCTCGCTTAAAATTTGCAGTACTTTTTTTTATTTCTACCATCTTAAAACCCTGACCAGCATTGCAGTCGTTTATCACAACCTGACTTCTCTCTAGGGACGGAGAAGACTTACCCTATCTCAGATCGTGAATTTTTATAACCACAGCTAAGGTCAAGTATGCGTTGCCAAACTGCACGTTGCCTAGGAAGCCTACCTGCGCGTCTGAAACTAAGGAGAACTACAGTAAAATCTGAGCATTTTTCGTTTGCATTCCACTGTCAGAAAATGCAGATATCTTAGTTGAAGGAAAGTGTTGCCACAATATTCGCGAGAAAAGTGGTTTCTCTTCATTCATCGACTTGCTTGCGAATGTACCTAAAATGTACTTTGTTTTCCATTTATAATGCATAAAACTAACATGGCGGAAATTTTATAATTTTAATTGAATGTTTCGTATACCGAAAAGTTGAAAACAAAGAGCAAAACAAAAATGATAAAAATACATCGTTGATATTGTTTTTAATATTGTATCGTACCTAATCATTTTGTTTGAAAAAAAAGTTCTATTAAAACACGACAATGCTTTCATGTAAAAATGTACAAGGAATATAAATTATGTTGTAGATACCAGTGTGGTGTTTCCTTCTCATCATGGTTATAGTCCTCTAAAATATTACCAATAAATTAAAATAAGATTATTATTTTCCCCCACGCGATATTCTCACCCCTATTTACGGCCACCGTGATTGATTTGTAGCTTGAGAAAATTTTAAGGAAGGTCTGACGTCACCTTAAGAATTCCTCAGCTTTTCTGTAGATTTCACCCACATTTCGTCTCTGCAATGAAAATATCTCACATTTCACTTAGAGAGGCCTTTGATGTTTCTCTCTATGACAATGCAATCGGCCCTCAGTGTTCGTACCAGTTTATGTACTTGCTCGTAGTATGTCATTTCGCTCTAAATAACACTTTCTTAGCCGAAACATAACTTATGTTTTGGCAAAATAAATATTGATCTAAATATTAAAACAGCTTGTTAGTAATGGTGGTGTTAATGTAAAAAAAAAAAGTTTTAAGACAAGCTCTCTGTTGAAAGAATTTTTTTTGTAAACATCTCTTGTGGTAAAGCTAAGATCACTTGTTTGAAATCCTTATACAACGGAGGAGACTTGTGATTTTGAGTAGAGTATTGCAATCGTGTACGTCTACTAGTCTACTCAAAATCAACCTCCTGTGATTTTCCATAAGGAAGACCTTTTTAGTAAAACTGCATCTGTAACCGCTGTACTGCAGTTAAATCCACTATACCTTATAATGTGAATATGCATTTTATTTTTGTTTTGCTGTTAAGGAGTAAGATACAGTGGTGGTAAAAATAAAAAAAAAAGACCAAATTTTCGTTTAGTATTCAGACACAGATAAATACAGAAGCATGCCGAATCCAATATACACAAACAGCGATTGCTTGAGCCACGTTGACAACAAAATCTCGCCGTTCTGCGAGTTACAGTTGAAGATGAGAACGTTTTAAAAAGTAAGATAAGGGCGATGCTAGGATTAGGTGAGATGGAATGATAAACGAATGAACATTTTGTAGTAGTATTTTTTTAACGTATGGTTTGAACTGTGTATTTAATTGTACGCGAAGACAAAGGCTGTAACGTAAGGGATTGTCTGCAATGGGGGCGGTACAAAAGACATTAGTGTTCTCATTGGACTGCACCATTCACGCCACTCCTTCGGGTCTTTCTTAGTTTCTCTCCCCCCCCCCCTCTCTCTCTCTCTCTGACTCCTCCTCATCGGTACCTTTGTGTTCTTGGAGCAGCGGCCGAGCGTGTGCGATCGCGCGCTAGCATGCCTGTCACGTCCGAGGGGTCGCAAGTTCGAGACTTTTTCCCTCGCTGATTTCCTCTTTGTTTAAACTAAGCGGATGCTGATATTGTTTAACGTCCATATTAGCGAGGTTAAACACTCTGTGTGGTTAAGGCGATTGGTGCATGTTATGCATTTTGTTTTTAAAGCTTGGTGCAGTGCACATTTAATTTATAAAATATGTTTTACTAACTTGTATAAGGCGTATTATAATTTCTTTAGAATTTAGTTACTTTTAGTTAAGTTAACCTTGGACTGATTTATTTATTGTCAGCCACTAAAAGTAAAGTATTAAAATTAATGTGGGTCACATAACTTTTAAGGAAGTGGATATACTAGTACTGTTTATGGTAGCTTACATAGAATCAAACTTGTAATGTTTATTTTTTCTGTAAATTGTTAGTCTGGAAGTGTGCGTGAATTTCTAAAATCTTCACAAATACCTCATTAATCCTGTAACAACTAATAATGATGTCATCATGGCGCATAAATTCACATTCAAAACCAGACATGTCCAAAATCCAGAAAATGAGTAACATGCTCTTGCTGACTAAAGCATTATCTGCTTTTATTATGGTTTTATTTTATTTGTTTAGTTTTCTTTGACAGTCATTCAATTTGCAATGGAGTAAGTCCAAGAAACTGAATCCAGTCGTGCACTCCCATTGCACAGTTCTTTCAAAGATCATATGCCCTTTCTAATTAAATAAGACTTGTTACATACGAGTATGAACTCGGACTCCATAAAAAAAACATGTCTTATTGAAATGGGTATGTTTATTCTCAGTTAGTGCTATAAAATATAATGTTTATTCACTTTTTGTACAGCTAAATAAGGCACAAATGTCTGGTTTTGACAATTTGCTGCTCTCATATGTTTTTTTTTTTTTTTTTTTTTAATTTATGGAAAACCAGCATAAATGAGGGATTATTTCCGTATCTGAATGCTAGTTACATGCTTTTCACGTGAAAGTCAGCACTGCATAAAGTTTCCTTTCAACTATTTTTCATCCATCTTTACTATTTTAATATGAATACTTCGATGGGACTAAAGCCCAGTGTAAACGCTCCACAACTTAAAACTTAACATCTTTGGTCCCAACAAATTGCAATGTTTGGTTATTGGAAGTGGTGGGAAGGGCTCAGTTTAAAGTGAACACCCTATAGTGAGCTCAGCAGGACCATGTTAACGCAAAAATGTGAAACTTAATCGAACGACTGATCGCGAGTCCACTCGGATATATTCTGTAATAAATTCAAATTTCCAAGGTAGACGTGTCCGGATGGCTTAGCTCATCTGAGGATTGCCCCGCGCCGCAGCAAGGAACTGTCAAGAATACTTTTAAAACAGGTTATGCTAACTAACACCGTCTTGCCTGGAGAGAGATACTGAACGCCGAAAATATCCTCGTATTGCATTTTGTAAGCGTCATATATCTAAACCAGGAGGTACCGAGCGAGGTTGCGTAAATATAACACGATTTCTCATATGCAGAACCGGGTTACATCCCCGGCAATCCTTATTTCGGTTTTACATGGATTCCCGAAAGCTCTCCAGGTGAGTTCAAGGATGGTTTCTTAAAAGCCATGGCGAATTCGTTTTCCTGTTCATATCATTCCGTCAAGTTGTGTCACCGTCTGTATTGAACTCGCTGTCGACGAGACGTAAAGCTCTTACGTTGCCTTAATTAGGAGGAAAGTAGCGTTCATACAGAAAACGAAATATATGCTTTATGCTGTCAATTAGCAAATAATTCTAATTTCTCTTATAGTGCATTGTACGTTAAATAAAAGCGATTCTTGTACCACGAATAATTTTAGTCATGTAGTAGACATGCGTATCTAGATTCTTTATGTCTATTCCTCCTATGTGTTCTCATGAAATATAAACATATTCCATTGTAGTATAAGAATGGATCGATTTAAGAAGGACATAAGATTGGTATATTTATAGTTACATACAGTTTTAGCTCAGAAATTCGTTGATCTTATGCTCATTGTACGTGCTGAAATTTTTATTGAGGTCTGTAACTTTACCTACGAATTTTTTATTTCGTCAGGAGATTTAGCGCACATTTCACGTTTACGACTAGACGAAATCTCTGCTGTTCTGAGAATGTGTGGGATTGTGCTTATTTACTCAACTTGTCTTAACATTTTGAAGTCTAGAGGTATAATTCTTACGAGTTATAATAAAAGACGCCCTGGGGGTGGGATTTGTTTTTAATGGGTGAGGAGGGGTGTACTTTCCGCCCGAGTTAGGCAAGAACCGATGTAATAGATGTTTAGCGCTGTTAGGTTGGTTCATCAATAATACTAGGTACTAATGAAATGCAGGGTCACAGACTCACCATCGCCGGCGATGAGGAAGGTGAGGGCCACGTCGCTAATAAGCGCCGGAAGGGGTGGGAGACAAGCGGAAGTGGTGTGGGGCGGGCGAGTTTGCGAAACAGCGAGTGACGCAGAAGACGGGCGAGGGAGTAATTAATTGGCTAATGAAATGGACGCGCGCGTCTGTGGCGCTGCTGGGTAACGAAGGGGCGGGGCATCTAACGAGCCGACAGTCTTCACCGAGCCATTAGCGGCGCCTTGGAGCGACGCAATCTCCGGTCTCGTCAGGCTAGATATAGAGTGCGCCCCAGCACACGTCACGAAGGTATACGCGGTATACTCCGAACATAAAGATAATATTCGTCTCATATGCTTTATTATAAATATTGGTACTGTAAGTCCACCCGCGTAATATCCCAGAGGACTGCTTGAAACCAGTGTCGACTGTACGTTAGAAGCGGCGCAGTGTTGCTTGAAACCGGTGCTACCTGCACGTTAGAGGCGCGCAGTGCTGCTTGAAGCCGGTGCTAACTGCTCGTTAAAGGCGCGCAGTGCTGCTTGAAGCCGGTGCTAACTGCACGTTAGAGGCGCGCAGTGCTGCTTGAAGCCAGTGCTACCTGCACGTTAGAGGCGCGCAGTGCTGCTTGAAGCCGGTTCTAACTGCATGTTAGAAGCGGCACAGTGCAGCTTGAAACCGGTGCTACCTGCACGTTAGAGGCGCGCAGTGCTGCTTGAAGCCGGTGCTAACTGCACGTTAGAGGCGGCGCAGTGCTGCTTG
>PNEQ01113193.1:0-18485 GCA_003012365.1 Medauroidea extradentata
GGAGAAGCGATACGACGTGAACGAACGGGAGTGCCTAGCGGTAGTGTGGGCGTTCAAGAGGTACAGACCCTATCTTGAGTACCAACGCTTTACATTGCGCACGGACAACCGATGTCTAGTCTGGCTCCACAGTACACGCGAAGCCCGTAGCAAGTTGACCAGGTGGTCACTGCTATTACAGTCATTCGATTTCCACGTCGAACATGTGCCGGGCGCAGAAAACCAGCTGGCAGATGCGCTATCCAGATTACCGGATCACAACAACATAGTACGCGACGAAGAGGAATGGGAGGAAATGCTACCACCGCCCCCCAACGTAAACAAAGCAGATCCCGTCACATATACCAACATCACCATCACAGAAAACACCAACGTTGACCGCTTGTACAATAACATAATAGCCTCACAGAAAACTGCACCGGACGCACTAGCCAAACAAACCCAGTGCGGACAGCAAGTGCTGGATCGTTGGCGTGTCATAGACGGCACGATAGAAACACGTCCATGCGCCGGAAACGACAACTGGAAGGTATATGTACCAGCGGCAGACAGGGCGCAAGTGCTAGCATTTATGCACGACAGCCAACATGCCGGACACCCAGGCGCAAAACAAACTACCAGAAACATACTACAGCACTTCCACTGGCCCGGCATGGCGTGCCACACACAGGAATACGTCTGCAGATGTCTACCCTGTAATCGCTTCAAGGCTAGGCGCGCAGACGGTAATCAACAACAACAGCCAAGGGTACCAACTGAACCATTTGACACAGTGGCTCTAGACATTATGGGGCCATACCCCACCACTTCACGAGGCGAACGGTTCATCGTAGTCATCACAGACCGGTTTTCAAGATGGCCGGAAGCTTACGCAGTAAACAACGCCCGTATTAGTAACATCGCAAACATACTGGAGAAGGAGTTTTTCCCCAGATGGGGTTACCCGAGGGTAATTCTGTCCGACAATGGCACTCAGTTCAGCGGCAGGAAGTGGAGAGATTTGTGTACTAAATGGGGCATGGCAGCGCACACTACGCCCGTGTACCACCCCAGAGCCAATCCTACTGAATGGCGAAACCAAGACATAAAGGTGCAACTCCGTCTCCGCCTACGCCATGGGAAAGATCACAGCAAGTGGGCCGAACAACTGCCCAAGGCGCTTTTTACTATAGTCAATTGCTTTTATTTTTACCGGAACTTAGTCTAACGTAACGTATTTTCATCCAGGAGTAGCGCCACCCCCATCCCTGCGAGCTCATTCGCCCAGGGGTTTAAACGCAAAACGTAATTATTTGCATAGTCGTGCAGTGTTCAGTGCGCGCTTTTGTGTGTTAGCCACCCACCGGCTATAGAAGTGGGGACCGCTTAAGGCACGTAGTGCAAATTTTTTGGGTCAGTAACCCACCAATAAATCGCTGTTGAGTGTAACACGGCATGAGTTATTTGGCCATGGCCAATTAAGGTCTTTAGGGAGCTAGACCCCTCAACCAGCCGCCTTTTCAGCTTTTCAACCACCATCATCTCGACGTGGAGGAACCAGGGGGAGCACGCCACACGGGCGGCAGATCCACGGCCACCACCACCAGCAGCCGGCATTGCGAGAGGCGTAGTTGTCTCTCGCTATCACCCTCCCCTCTGCCCTCACCACCAAACACGTCAAACTGTAGAAGTCTTTACAACAAGCTGGACAGTCTGTGGAGTAAGGTTGAAGGTTATGGAGCAGATGTTGTGGTTGCTGTGGAAACCTGGTTGAGTGATGAAGTGCTGGACAGCGAAGTCCAGCAGGATGGGTTTACGATATTTAGAAGGGACAGTGGCTGGAGAGGGGGAGGAATTATGGTTTGTTTGAGGAAAGGTTTGCTAGGGTATGTAGAATTTATCAGTGAGGATGTGGAAGTGATGGAAATTAATATAAGTGGGAGGAGTGGGAATATAAAAGTTCTGGCTGTGTACAGGCCTCCAGGTCAGGGATGGCAGGAAATTGAGGTGATCAAGGAGAGGCTTGACAGACTTAGGGACAGGCAGTGTGTTATGATAGCAGGAGATCTGAATATGCCTGGTGTGCAGTGGGTTGAAGGGGCAGAGGAGATGGGACATGTAATGCAGAGGATGGCAGCTGCGCTGGTAAACAGGGGGCTTGTGCAGGCAGTGGTAACACCTATGAGGCGGGCTGGAGAGAATTCGGGGGCAGTGCTGGACGCGGTGTTGGTCAGACCTGGGGATGTTATAAGGGATTCTGTAGTTTTGGAAGTAATCTCTGATCATGGCATCCCTGTGGTAGAGATTGGAATTGAGAAGCCGAAAGTAGTAGGTCCCGGGTGCAAGGTGATATGGCAATTCAGATGGGGGGATGGCAAAGGGGCAGAAAATCATCTTAAGGAGAGATTTGATGAATGGTCTAAGGAAGAGAGTGTAGAAATCTTGTAGGAAAACTTTAAAAGAACTGTGGAAACAACAATGATTTATATTTAGTTTATTGAATCCTTAGATCATTTTTGTATACATTTTTGCACAAAGATATCGGACAAGTCATATTTACAATATACAAACAAATGAATAAATTACTTAAGTTATACATAAAAAATTACAGGAATTTGTCCCTCAAAAAAGGATAAGATCATGTGGGGACCCTCTATATTATGGTAAGGAGATAAAAATAATGAAAAGAAAGTGTAGAAAATTCCATGCAGAGTGGAAAAACAAAGGATAATGACGGCTAGGGACCAACTAAAAGAGATGGGAAGAGAGCTAGAAAAAGAAATTAAACGAACAAAAAACGAGTACTTGGGAAACATAATGGCTCTAGGGATATATAAGAGCTGGAAACAGTTATATGGGTATGTTCGGATGTTGAGTGGAGGGGATGGGGGGATTCCGCAGTTGAAAGTTAAGGAGGGTCTGGTCGCACCAACAGACAAGGCGAAGGCTGATATGCTACAAAGGCAATACCTGGATGTCTTTGAGCCACATGGCATGTGGCAAAGGAATGATAAGAGGGATAGAAAAAGAGGTGACAAATTTAGAATTAAAGTGAAGGATATAGCTAGGATCATCAGAGGGCTGGTAAGTAGCAAGGCGGTCGGACCAGGCGGTACTGAAAATGGGGCATTAAAGTTTGTTATTAAGGAGTTGATTAAATATCTCAAAGTGCGGTTTGACAGGTCACTGGAACAACGTAAGCTCCCACTTGAATGGAAGGAGGCACTGGTGGTAATATACAAGCAGGGATAGGATAGGTCGTACCCCAGCAGTTACAGGCCAGTGAGTCTTACATCGAATACCTGGAAGGTGATGGAATGATTGGTGGCATGGTACGTAGTTAAGGTGGTGAATGAAAAGAACTGGCTGAGGGAATACCAACATGGTTTCAGAGAAGGATATTCATGCGAAACTCAGTTGGCCGGTCTGTTGGAGGACCTGGTGAAAGCTGTCGATGAGGGAAAGCAAGACTTTGACTTTGAAAAGGTCTTTGACAAGGTGCCTCACGGGAAACTTATGTAAAAGGTGAATGACATATTAGAAGACAAGAGTTTGGTAGGGTGGATAGGAGATTTCCTCAAGGGGAGGGTTCAGAGAGTGAAAGTGGTGGGTACTATGTCAATTGAGGGAAAGGTCTCTTCAGGAGTGCCACAGGGGAGTGTGCTAGGTCCGATATTGTTTACAATAATGGTCATTGATATAGGTTTCGAGGTTACCAGCAGAATACGATTATTCGCTGATGATTGTGTTCTCTATTCAGTGGTGGGGCGTGAGAACAAGATACAGGAAGATATTGAACAGATAAGGCTGTGGACACTTGGAAACAAAATGAAGATAAGTGTTAGAAAAACTAAACTCGTGTGGTTTACAAGGAAAAGGCTAAATAGCAGGGAAGTCTATAGTTGGGCAGGGCAGGAAATAGGCGAGGCATCCGAGTATAAGCACCTAGGAGTTGTTCTGGATGAAAATCTTGGGTGGAAAAGTCAAGTTCAGAGAATGGTCGCAAAGGGTAGGGAGGTGCTAGGAATGATGGGTAGGATATTAAGGGGAACCAACTCAGAGGTGAAGGAGAAGGCCTACAACACCATGGTCCGGCCTGTTCTATAGTACGCTACAGCTGAGTGGGACCCCCATGTTGAGGTAGAGGTGAAGGAACTGGAGAAGGTGCAGAGAAGGGCAGCCAGATGGGTGAAGGGTACCTAAGTGGAGAAGGCGAGGGCGAGATGGAGAGCATGAAAGTAGTTTCAGGCCATCAGTGATGATGAGGGATATGGGATGGAACTTTGTTGCAGGAGGATGTGGTGTCGTTGAGGGATGTGGGACAGTTTAGGAGGGCTTTGGGAAGGATTTTGTAGGGGTGTTGGATGCTTGCCACCGGGCGCTTGCCCTATAGCTAAAAATTATTATTGTTACATTTACGTAAAATCAATCGTAATTAGGGTATTTAAAGTAATAAATATAATGCTTTTTACGTATTTTTACCCCACAATTCCCCTTATCTTCATAGCCCTCCCCACTATCGTATTGGTAGAAAGTAAGCATAATTATTAATCGCGACTACTAATTACTGTTATTATTCAATGTAATAAATCGTAATTAGTAGATCTGCAGTTTTTTTTGTTAATTTTCGCATGAGTAGTTACTCTTGATATTTACCGATTATTTTCCTACAAAAATTTTACAAAAAAATTTCCGAAGTTACGTTTGCAGAAAATTTCGTAACATATTATCCCTTTTTTATATAAAGTGTTAGCAAATGTGTTAAGTCAACTTGCAATAACGATAATGTTAATTTATTTTGTAACAACAGCTTGAGTAACCTTCAAGAATTATGTAACTTACAAGCATTCTGAACGACAGTTTTCGTGTGCACAAATTTAAATAATTTTGTTGTTTTCCAAAAAAAAGTATATTCCATTTTTTCTTATAAATTGTATTTTCGGCATAGCAAAATCGTGTACTGTTACAACCGTACGTCTTTATTCCGCATCACTTCTAATGCAGACGTCAGCGAATAATATGGTTCATATTAAACAATTTATTACATGTTTTGTAGTAAATAGTTCATCGTGTTCAAATTTGGTTTATGTACATTAATTTAAGCCAGCATTTATCCACCCGAGCCCTTAAAAATGAAAATAAACTCGCGTTTTCATTTCCTTGCATACGGAAAATTGTTTCTATCACCATTCCGGTCGGCTTCAAGGCGCGACGGTGCTACTCATAGCGTTGCTTTGCATCTCCCATATACACGTTGTTGTTATCTGTGGTAATCGGGATATTTCTTTCTTCCGTTTCCGGCGTTCTCTGGAGGACAGATAGCTGGTAGGAAAAAGTAGTGTTGTATTTGTTTTCCTTTGAAAATATTTGCAACTTGAAGTTATGTTATGTATATTTGAGTGAACATAACCGTAAAGAAGGTGATTATTAATATATTTTCATAAAACTTTGTGTCTACTTGAGTTCATCAACGTTGACCGGCATGTCATACAATACCCGACGTCAGGGTGAGTGAACTTAATTATTTCAGTTTAGAATATTTTAGAAACGAAATGGTGTATGGCGGGAAATAACTTTGCTTTTTGCTTCTGTAAATGGGACTAACACTGCTGGGGTTGCTTGTCCTTTAGTTATCTGCATTCGCCATGTTGTAATTTGTATTCTGACAACTGCACTTGGCGCGTTATAATTTTCTGGATTGCATTGTGTCCCGGAATGTGCTGCGGTGTGATACTTAAGCGGCATATTTTAATTTTATTACATTAAGGTATTGGAAATGTGGAATCTGTTCACGGCTGTGGTTTTGTGTTTGGCTAAGGAGCCACAGGGAATATGGGCCAAGAAATAGTTCCTTTGTAATGAATATTTTTATGTTATATTAAGAATGCCTTAATTGTGATTCTTTTTTGTGGCTTTTATTACAATTCATAATTGACATTCCAGTATATGGCGCCAGTACTGATTTTTGTAGAGCTGCTCTTTGATTTGGTGGAAATGGTGGTACGTTAGCCCTCGTGCGGGACTGCACTGCGCAGTGCGCGGACCTATGTGGCGCAATGTTCTGCCCCACAAGCCAATCGTATCTTCAAAAGCTCGGGACATGCGATGAATTAATCGGTTTGTTCGGGCGCCCGGAGATTTGTACTACTACTGAGATTTTCCTGCTCTATATTTCGGGCTTACGATTCACCGGAAGTGTTTTTTTGGTAGGGTGTTCGGGCGTCGAGAGCACTCTGCTCTTTTTCTCAGTCTTATATAATTATGAAAAAATTGAATTTAGTAAGTTTGCAATCAGCTGATATGAAGTAAACAAAGGTCCTGACCGCTCCGCAACTTGCGACTTTAAGGCGTTCGATTGGAAGCAGAGAAGAGCACTGCGATTCTTGCTCTTTCTTGCTCTTTTTCTTCTACCAGGAAATCTGAACTTTCTCTAGTGCAGATATCTCGGCGCCTGAACAAACCTAATAGCTGGTGACAAGACAGGCACCGAGCTTGACTTTCCACGTAGGTGAATTCGCCACTCTTCATTAAGCGCCTAAAGCCAGCTGCACACAATACAATATTAACTATTAGTTCGCTTACTAGAATGTATACTAGTTTCATTAATTGGTAGGGTACAAGCTGATACACTAGGTGTGTTACAAGTTTCTGCTGCACACTTGCCTGTTTTGTGAAAAGAATTTTCGCCACAACACGAGTGTCCCAGCGACGAAAACTTTCCGCAGTGACACTTCTAACAGACCTGCCAACTTTTACAGATTGTCCGTAATTTGTACGGAAATCTTGAGATATTACGGTTTTACTGATGTATCTAAAAAAATTGTGGATTTTCTTTGTGCCGGCGAAATCGCACAATTTCCATCGCCATGCTACCTTGAGTACCTTGAATGTTGTATTTATGGTACATGTATTGTACTATCGTGTTGTAAATAACAAAGTAAGCAGATGACACCTTATTTTCGGGAATAATTTTACTGCATCTGTAGCCATTGTACCATATTATTTGTCTCTCGATTATAACTTCAACTGCAGAGTCTAGTCGGTCCGGTCAAATCTTGTTTCGACATTCTTTTCAAAATGGCGGTTGTGGCTCGTCTGTTTACATGTGTTGTGGTGCACAATTTTTTGGATTCTGTGAAGCTAATTGACACCATTAGTTGTGTCACACGAGAGCACTGGTTCCAAACAAAGGTTTGTTTTGTAAGTTTAGCGTTGAAATATAAATGTAGGTTTTAGTTACCAGTTGACTTAATTCATTAATTTTATATTTCCCATCTTTGAATTGCAAATAAATTGTACTATTCAAACGAGAACAAACATGCAAGTTTACCTTTAGGTTAAGTAATCTCGTTGCTACTTACTCATAAATAACTCCGAGTATGCTACAATTTTATCTGTTAGGCTACGTTCAAAACTTTTATGATTTTACTTATTTCGAAAAACAATAGCATCTACCCAATGTTCCTTAGGGATGTAATGTTAGATCATTTTTTAGCATGTACCGAGAATATATCTGTTTGGAACCAGCATCGTCGTGTGACGTCACACTAATGGTGTCCATTTGCCTTTTATATTAACTATCTGCGCGTACTTACTAAAAAAATGTAACTCTGGAAAATTTGAAGAGAACGAAATCATAAGAAATTTTAATGTCGTGTATGTGTAGCCCGGCGACGTTTGGCATGTAAACAATTATTTTAGGCCGTTAACAAACATTTAATTATTTTGACAGGTTTGAGGTCAGGTGTATCCTGTATCAACAGTTGCGTATTTGGCGTTTGCGAAAGGTAGGAATATAAATAAAATTTAAGACGTGAAAATATAACCTCATAGGCACTCACTGTGCAGTGCTGTGTTTACCCAGTGTGTTGTGTTCACACAAACGTCAGAAAACGCGGAACTGTGCGGTATTGGAAATTGTTTAATAACCAGGTAATATTAAAATGGCCTTCTGGGTGGAAAAATAAAACTAAAAGCTAATCTACAACACCTAACCAAGTGCATAGGTTTGTGTAATTGTTTCAATAAATATTTAGAGTTGTATTTGTATTTTATTCTGATACAACAAAGTACTATAACATTCAGTAGTTTATTACCTTATTAGTTTTCTGTGTTTCATGATGTAAGCAATGGTGGTTAATAATTTTATAGTATATTTAAAATATTTGTGTTCAGTTTTAATAAGTAGCTTTGTAGACCAATATTATTAATACAATTATTTTTTAATAGCAGTTATAATCATACACGGCACTTGAAATGCCGCGTTTGAAAGTAAAATTTTAAATATTTTGGAAATCTGACTGATAGGAATCTTTGGAAGTTGGCAAGTCTGCAAGATTTTGAGACTTTTCGTTGACTTTCCCATTCTGTATCCTTTGCCATGCCTCATGTAACAATTCCTTTGTGAATATTGACCTTCTGTTTGACGTCTTCTTATACGGCGACATTCTGAAACAAATATTTGCTACTTCCTTACAACCAAAAATAAATGTTACCAAGGAGTGCGCATGTAGCTCTAAAGAGAGCACATAGTGATCCAAAGAGTGCACAATATGCTCCAAAGAGCGCATGCGCACTCGTATGGGACAAGCAGAAGATTTCTCAAATTGCCGCTAGATGGAAGCATATGTCACATGAGACGAAGTTGTTGTATCATAATGGAAACTTGCGTCTGTAGTCATTATGTAACATACACACAATTCATGCACCTTCTTTTACATAAGTGGCAAAGCTTAAGTTATAACATTAATATATTGCATTGTTAAGTGAATCAAGCACTTAACAATTCTACATAAATTCTGGGATTTCTCCCAAGTTTTCTACCAGACGCATATTTCCTCATTTAGCACCAACACATGTTGGTTATAGTTTTTTCAGTGTTGCCAACTGTCAGAAAATGGCGCTGCGTACTCTTAGGGGATGCATGCTCTTACGTGCCTTTCCCCTATATATGTATTATTTTGCCGCCACCGGTTTAATATAATTTCACAATGGTTTTAAAGAATTTTTTCCTAATTTTCTTTAGAAAAATGAAGGGAAAAAAACATTTTTTTCCCTTTCACCAATTTTTCTGGTAATTTTAGAACCCTATACATTCATAGAAACCTTTTTTTTTTTTCAATAAACTATACTGATACACTGAGTAGCTATTTTTTATATTTATCGCTAGCAAACACGAACTAAAAAACAAATGCTTTGCAACGAAAAGTGGTAAATAATACTAATAGCTATTTGTCATATACTGGCCAAATTGTTGGTTTTATAGTGAGAGATTTATAAACAATACTAGTTGAGATTTATATCCAACTTTGTGAAACTTTGTGTAACAGTGCTTATAGGTTGTTTATAAAGATGTTAGTGTAAATTTTTAATTATAAAAGAGTGATGGATTTTCAAATTTTTACAGGAAATTGTTCAAAGTGTAACTTGGAAAATAATTGGTTTTACATATTTAGCTATTGATAACTAGGCCTACCTTAAAAACACTTTTGAAATATGTATGTTAGGCTATGTGTACAGTCTATAAGACATAGGGACTGATCTGGTTTGGCACAAATTTTCCCGTGCTGTTTTAGCAAAAATGTGACATTCTGGAAAAGTTTTACTGATAGACGTTTTGAAAAGTTGGCAGGTATCCTTTATCATGGAATTTCTTAAGCTTGCTGAAAATAATGGCAGCGTACACACGCATCATCTTAGCTGTGATATTCCCTTCTGAAGCAATGTCTGATGCTGTTGACAACAATAATCCTAAACATCATGAATACCTTTTCACCAATAACAGTTTTCGCGGAGCATATAGCATGACGTCAGTAAAAGATTTTTGGTCATGACATGCTATGCTGCTCAATTTAAATTTTCAACTATTTCAGACATCATGGAAGCTACACATTCAATAACTGATTGAACAGACTGTTCACTGCTCATTGTGTGTGTGCTGGTTGTATAATATAATGACTGGCGTATAGTTTCAGCTTTAAAATGACATATTGGTTATATCTGGGAGTTTATTGGTTACAGCTGGGGACGCGGGAATGCGAGCACATGCATGTTAATGAATTTTACGAATCATGGTCGGCATACAGTAACATACTGTCAGTCTGTTACAACCTACGGAATCATTCACAGCACACATTGTTTTCTTACTATGAAAATTAGAATTTTATAATGATATGTGAAACAATTTTTCACAAAGCATGTATTGCACCTTCACAGCCAAAATTTCTTTCCAGATAGTAATTGTATGTTTTCTGAAGTGATTTTAAGGTTAGTTACACATTGAGATATGGTTAGTGTTTCATGCCACATCATGTTTGTTAATATGTCTTGCTAAGTTGGAAAAAAAAATACAACGTAAAAATTGGTAACTGCCTTTTCTGCAATTAAAATTACCACAAACAATAATTTTACAAGTATAATAGTTGCAAGCATCTACGTGTTAGTATCAAAATGTAAATGAAACAATAGTGATACTTTAGCATTTGGCTATAGAAGAATGTAATATGTTTGTTCTGTAATTTCTTTGATTTTTTTCTTTTATTTTGATTGTAATTAACTTGTAATTGACATGTTAAATAATTGTTATTTGTAGGTTATAAATTCGTTTTGGTTAGTTAATGAATGCCCCAGATAGATAGCTTTGTTTCTCTGTGGAGGTTAGTACACATCCAGTAGTATTATTTTTTTGTTTATTTATTTTGTAGACTCGTGTGATTAATTTTCTTTAATTTTCGGGTTTAGTTTTGTTTTACGTTTAGTTTGTTACCGCGATTTTGGATTATTTGTTTTTACCGTCACCGCGATAATCTCCGACCCAAATAGCTTTTTCGGCTCGCGCGTGATGCTTTGAATGCGGCAATAATCGCGAGTGCGTGGGTGGAGATTAGGGCTTTTATCTATGACTGGGACATCGACACGGAATGGCGATAAAAATTCCTCTCGTCGGCTAATCGGGAGATAGCCGACGCCATCCTAACTATTTTGAACAGTTTTTAAAATGCCCAGCCCAGTAGTAAGTCAGGGAAGCCAGGGTATTGAAGAAGAGACCCTGCGGCTTCAATATTTATATTAATTTTGAGTGATCAAGATAGCGTCGGTGCCGCCAAGGGACGCCTTCTGTTAATAAAAGGTCGTGAGTAACAGAAATAATCACTTTAGCAGCCAGAACCTTAATCCTCCTGTGTTAGTTAAACCTGCATGAACATAATAAATTTTGATTAAGTTTTTTGGACATTATAATTTGTAATTTTGCGATGGAATCGGCGATCGTTGCTGACGTATATTTTTTTTCATGTAGTTACGGAATCTATCTAATCTCAGAAGTCCTGGGAGAAAGATATTTTTGTGTTCTACCGAATATTACTGAGTTACGGAGCAATGTAATTAATTTATGTACTAGCCTAGTTGTGTAGGGTATTGGTGACATCAGATCTAGTTCCTTTTTAAAAGCATTCCTACTGCACACTTAAACATGTATTGCAAACATTAAATTATTTTATTTCTGGGCCAATGAGATTATTTTAGGATAATTTGGATGTGTTAATAGCTTCATTTTCTGGTCTCATTATGTCAGCATATTCCACATTTATTCTCTTACCAGACTTCTTAAATAAAATGATTAGTAAACCAAGTCATCATTCAATATTTAGTAGGCCTATACGGAACTGTACTAGTAATATATATTTATATTCTACCCACTAACCCATAGTACATAGGTGGTTGTATAATACTAGATACAATCATACATTATTGATATATTGCAAACAACTTGTTTCCGTGAATGTTGCCCATCTAATAGCCGAGTGAGAGCAGTGTATCTAAAGGCTGTTCAGGATAAACCGAGCACTGCTTAAAATTTACGGTGAGCCATTATGCTGCCATCTTTACTATTTTAAATACGAAAACTTCAGTGTGTCTAAAACCTAGTGTAACCAATTCACAACTCAAAGCTTTACTGGTATAGCCCCAATAAATACATTTTTAAAATTATTATAAGTGTTGGGAAGTGCTCAGTTTAAAGTGAACTACCTATAGTGATCTTGAGTGTTGATTCATGCAGCCATTTTGATCTCGCAGTATGTAAAATTTCTGAGAATATTGGTGCTCCTCCTTAATGTTGTGGTCAGGGAATATTACATTTTTAGCTGCTGTTATTCTTTACGGTTTCATGACTAGTCAATATATGTTGTTTCATTTTGAACCTTTCTGTGATGATAACATTAAACTTTTTCTCTTGTGATCATTAATTAGATGAATCCTACGGTGAAATGTCAACGTTTATTTATGTGGACCATGTATTGTGTGTATTTCAGAACGTGATGAACTTTAATTTCATCGACTTTTTTTATAGTTTATACTCTTTGTTGTAACATTAATGATTTTGAGAAGATTTATTAATTTTCATAACAAACCTAGGTTTTAAACATTGCAGTACATAAAAATATACTTGATACTACCTAGATGCCATGTCCATAAAGAAAAATAAACCAAATGTATAGATATATGCAAAACCTGCAAAATGTAATTTGAACCAATCTTTAGAATTTGAATTCACAGTGTTATTGTTACTACCGCCTAGCAGTGTAACTAACACACGCTACATTGAAAACTAAATATAAATAAATTAAAACTGAGCATTTAAAGATATGGAGGAGGATGAGTGCCAAATGAACTAATACCTTTGAACTTTCAATACAAAGTTTTATATTCCAAAGGGTACATGATTGCTGCCTAGTGAAAGTGCATTACATTCCTTGTCATAAGTATATCATGAAAATGTGAAGAGGAGTGGACCTTAACCCGGTTAAATAATACAGCAATAGTTCGTAGTCTCTTGATGTATGCCACTTACCATTTTGCTACTGGGAAGAGGTGAATCTGCCCGAGTGACAAGAATGACTAGTTGGCCACTATTAAGAGATGGCAGTCGCGACAAAATTTTGTTGCTACGACAAGCGACACGAAAGTCACCGTTCCAAATAGCTGCGACTTTGTCGCTGTTTATTTTGGTAGCAAACTTTTTTTAATACCTTCGTCGATGAAAGTTATACAAATATTGGTTGAGATTACTCATAACGTAAAGAAGGCATGAATCATTATGATATACTGATTTTACAATTTTATATTGTGTATTTTTTCCTAAAATGTATTTCAATCGTAAACATTATGTGCTAGAAATGATAGAACAGTGTCACAGTCTTAAAATGTATACTTTTTTTTATTATTAACTTTCTATTCTGCAAATTTTTGTCCTTAAATTTCCCTACAGTAAAGGCATAAAATATTTTTGATATTGGTATCGGTATATTATATTAAATAAAATTCCATGTGTCGTTTAAATTTTTAAAAGTTATTATGTTTTATATTCGTGAACAAAAAAAGGCTAACTAATACAAATTAATCACATTTGAAAAGCGTTTCTTCCTTAAATAACCAAAACATATTGTTTTGCGTGTCGTCATTATCAGCGCATGCCGTGCAGTTCCTCTTCGAAGAGCGACGCACTGTCGCTGCAAGGCGTATATGCAACAGGACACTTGAACAGCTCCATCGTTCTCCGCCACGACTCAAGCCGCATCAACTTGTAACTGCTGCGTTCCGGCAAACATCATGCAGCGACAGTGTGTCGTTCATCGAGGACGGAGCAACGTGGAAAAGCTTGTCGCATGTTACAGCTATTACGGGCGCGGCCCAGTGCGTCAAGCTCGTACAGAATACTACGATTAAATGCATTGTTTTTGTTGAATTTTTAGAAGTCAAAAGCAATGCAAGTATATTGAGAAGTTTCTATAAATATTAACATTTTATACGTATCACCAAATATTTCATTAAATGGAAATTCTATATGTTTACTCCAATGTACAACAAACTATGCAGTTGACCCTTTGTTCTCATCCACTGATATTTGCTGTAGCATTACGTAAAATAAATCAATATATAAATATTTTCATGCTGACGGTTTTTGTAAACTCACTGCAAGCTTCTAATCTGCAGGAACTTAAGGAACGGGAAGAAGGTAACAGATGGCGACACAAGCAGCCGTATGTATCGAATTATCAATGATGCGGAAACTGCTTGTCGCTGTTACGGCCCGGCCCTGCGACTTTTAGACACAGTTGCAGAAGCGAAAAGTGACTTGCCATGTCGCAGCGTCAAAATAGCTGTGACAGTATATTTTCCCCATCCCTTGCCATGATGCCTCGGTCCAGCACTGTATTGGAGACGACGAAGGGGGAAAGGGAAGTTGGAGGGAGTGTGCGCATGTGCGGAGGAAGGGAAGGGGAAGATATCCGAGAAGCGAGGTGGCTCATGCGGTGGTAAAGTCTCGAAACACTGGAATGCCCAATTCAAATGATAAAAGTTTGCTTTTTCTTTTTGTGTTGATAGCCTTGTAATTTTTCAAATCTTTGTGGTGAAGGGTATGTATGTGATGGCTGTATCAAATATGCTTAGTATTTGTAATATTGGTGTTGGTATTGCTTTGGTTAAATTTTCATTTGCAGTTTAACAAGTGGTTATGTACATAATCTAGTGTCTCAAAAGTGTTAAATTTTGTATATGTTTTTACTTCATCCCTATCTGTTTGATCCTCACATGGCCAGGGACTTACATGCATTCTCTCATTTATTACAAACTTGTCAGGTGTCCTTGTACAAATCTTTGCTAAAATTTTAACTTCATTTTTTTAAGTGTCAGTTTTTTCAATTTACTCTTAACGGTTACATAAAAACACCACTGTTATCCATTAGCTTAGTTATTATGTGTCTCCCAAGACCATGGCTTGTGGTTTTGCAGTGACTACCATTATTTTAAATAGCAACCTAATATCACAGAATTGCTGTGTTTGGACAGAAATATGTATGCATTTACGTCCTAATTTTTCCATTACAATAGACTCCATTTTTTTTGTACCCAAATTATTACAATCTTCAATATAAAACTAAGCTGAAATTAATTAAAATATAATTTTCCAGGTAGACCATACATCACTTTGCAAAATACTTGAATATAATAAATGCGTTGCGCAACTACACACACAATTTTTTTCAAGTCGTTGTGTTAGAAATGACTTAGGTGTGCACCGCAGTATTGTTAAAGTTGAGTGGTTGTGTAAAAAGTAAGTATATTTGTAGGTGGTGTTGGTCGCGGTACTTCACAAGTCATGTACCATCAGCAGCAGGCTCCAGGCCAGAGGTCTTCTGGGCCTGTTAGGCCTTCAGGTCCCTCTAATCCACCAGTATTCTCCTCTGGTTATGGCTCCCAATCTGGTGGCTTCCAGTCAGGAGTTAGTTCAGGATATGGTCAGCAGGTATGTACCAGATGGTAATGCTTTCATGTTGGCAACCTGTGAGTCACGAACCAGCTCCACACATGTATTTTGTGGCATACCTTAGAACCACACACACGATGGACTCTTAATTCAAATTTTTAAAAAATAGTAAGCACTGGGGTGCTATTTCCTTTTGGATTTTCCTTACTTGCGATGTATGTATTTTTGGAGTTTACTAGTGAATACAATGTTTGGAATGGTTTCTTGTTTTGTTAAATTTGTATGGTATCCAGTATGTATTTCACAGTGTTAAATTTTGCTATTTGCTGCTTTGGAGTAGTATGATCTCATTTTGATAATAATCTTGTTGGTATCACTCTTTGTCATTTTCAGTTTTAGATTATGGTTGTTACAAGAAAAACAACTTGGGTATTAAAATATTATTTTGCAGTATCTTCAGGGTCTCTTAACTAGACCAGGTGAGGGTTTTGAGTGTAGAGAGAGCTCCATATTGGTTTCTGTTTGGAAATAGTCAAGTTTTTTACCTATAAGTTATGTAATCAATTAAAGGTGAAATGGTTTGCAAAACAAAAAATTTTTTGTGGAGCTGTTGAAAAACATAATCACAATGGTGAGTGCCTGCTTATGAGTTAGTCAAGACTTCATAGCATTTAGGTAACTAAAAAACAAGATGAGTGATAATTGAAATTTAAATTTGTGTCCACTAGACTTCATTAAATTAAAAGCACACTTCTAAATGGTAAATACGACCAACTCTGCCCCAAATAAATAAGAAAACAAAACACTAAGTGCCATCTCATGAGCACATAGGTCAATTTCCGTAGCATTTAATGGAATAGTAATGAGAGTGATAAAAATATAAATTTATATCAGCAGACAGACATCTGATCAAAATCATGATCCAAAATGATAGATATAACTGACCCACCATGTCCCAAATAAAATGACAGAACTGAGCTCCTGGGTGCCTTTTCGTGAATGCAGTCAGTTTTTTTCTTCAGAAAACCAGACAATATATTTAAAAAAATTAATTTTTTTTTAAAGTCCTTATAACAAAAATATACGTGAAATTGGTACAGTGGAACCCCTGAATTACACCCCCTGATTCTACACTTTCCTGCCATCTACACTGTTTGTGTTTGGTCCCATTTAAGGATTTACCGTATTTACTCGCATAATTTGCGCAGAGCTGCCAAGTATTACGGATTTTCCGTAATTATTACGGATTTAGCCATCGTATTACGGGATTACGGATGATCTCTAGTTTATTACGGAAACAGGACTTTGTTGCATCGTAACTATAAAAAATCACGTTTTTGAGTGTTTGCTACGTGCATGCATTTGTAAACATCGTGTGATTGCGCGTGCGCATAATTCTCGGTAGCATTTATTTGTTTTAACATAATTATGGTATGGACCTTTGTAGGTTTTACGATAAAACTAGTACATTTACTTAAACTACGGTACTAGTTCGTAGTGTATACGTGGAACGATAATTTTAGTACGTTAGTTTGGCTAGCTTGTATTATTTTTCGTTCGCAAGCAGCTTTATTTATCTATACGTTTTTGTGTTGCGAATGAAGATGGATGCGTTGGTGTGAGTGTTTTGGTTAAAGGAAATTATATGTTATTTCGTGACGTTTGTAAAGATAAAACGTGTGGTGAAAAGAAGCGGAGCGTAATAAATAAATCCACCGACTTATTAAGCATTTTCTTCCCGGCTTGCAGAAAGATTGACCATGTGTAACCTCTTCGAATGTAGCCGACCGCCGCTCGTTTCATAATGAATATGCGTGTGATTTTTCAATTGTACGTGGTGGTTTTTGTAACACATGAAGAAACGAGTGTAACAAATGCTGTGCGGTTATAGTTAGTTACAAAGTAATTCAAATAGTTTGGTTACAAATCAGTGTGAAACACGCATGCACCCAGAAGGCCTAAGTGAACCGAACTATTTGTTTGAATGCATTCACAATCTTGCTAACCTATGGTAAGTTATTTCTACTACAGGTTAAGAAGCTCAATGTTACTAGTTTGGCAAGGGACGATTTCTGCTACTAGTTGCATTGATATCACTAAGGGGCCTATAAATATGAATTTTCCATTGCAAACTAGTTCATATATATTAATTAATACCTGCAGTTGAATTTACCTTAGACCTACCACTAGTAATTGAGCATCCTTGTCATATGAACTAATAAACCTGATCTGACTTTCACAGGCTACTTTAAAACTGCCTAAAATTATGTAGATTTTTAGTTTAACATTGTTTACCGTCAGCAATAGATTATTCTGAAATTTGTGTAGAATCATGCTACCAGATTCTGAAAATATGGCTGCAAATTTTTTTTTGCAGTAATGCAGTATATAGAAATATATATTGTTTCAGTGGTTCTTCTTATGCACATAATAAGCACATATATATTTGGTTATTTAACGCATACTGTATTGGTTAAGTTTGGTGTGTTTCTTAGGTTTTGGAAACAATTTTACCGCGCCTGATTTACGCGTTTTCTTTTCATTTAACTGCCATTATTGATAAGTGTGATTGGAGGTTGGCAGCTCTGTTTGCGCAATTTTTATCCAAAAATTTTAACTGAAAAATCGGGGTGCGCAAAATATGGGTCATTCCAAGTCAAATCAACCAGTGCCCTAAATTTTCATATCACATAACCAATTCATTTTTTCGTTGTGTGTTCCTTATAACTATATGACATAATTAATTTTTTTAGATTTTTGGGACTGTCATTTTTGGAGTTATGAATTTTTTTTAAATTCCAAAAAGCTTAAAAATCACTCTGTCATTGTAACTTCAAATGCTATTTTTTACGAATCTATTAGAGCTACAGACTACTGCAAGGTCTCATTTTAAAGCTTATTAAATGAGCTTTCATTTGATATATCACATGGTATAATTTGTAACTAAAATGTTTTTTTGTATGTTCTGAAATTTTAATTTTGTAATTACATAAAAACAAAATATTTTAAAAAATTGAAAAAAATTAAATTTGTTTGTATATATTTCTTGAACACACAGTCCAAATTTCAAGTTGGTATCTCTTTGGCAACCTGAAATTTTTTAATTTTCTTGTTAGCATTACTACCTTTAACAATGCAATGTAATACATACCTACATATAAAGAGACTTTGATTTCATGGCTAGTATCTTAGTTGCACATTCCATCTCTGATTCAGTTAACGTGTATGTTCTTCCTGT
>PNEQ01113194.1:0-18484 GCA_003012365.1 Medauroidea extradentata
TTTTTTTTTTTTTTTTTTTTTTTTTTTTTTTTTTTTTTTTTTTTTTTTTTTTTTTTTTTTTTTTTTTTTTTTTTTTTTTTTTTTTTTTTTTTTTTTTTTTTTTTTTTTTTTTTTTTTTTTTTTTTTTTTTTTTTTTTTTTTTTTTTTTTTTTTTTTTTTTTTTTTTTTTTTTTTTTTTTTTTTTTTTTTTTTAGAAATTTTAGGAAAATTGCCATTATTATATTTTGAATTATTCAATTTTTAAAAAATTCAAAAAAATATCCAGTACAGTTTTTGCACATAACCTGACGTACTGTTCTTTAGTGAGACTTATTTATCTGTATAAGCCAGTTGGTTTTACTTTCTTGTGTAAATCATTTTATGTAAATTTGTACTTTTACATGTAATTATACAAAACTATGAAAGCTTGAAAATTTTAATTGCAGTAACAATTGCAGCACTATATTTCTACAAAATAAACAATATTTAGAACAAGTACAATTTTTTTTAAAACAATTAAAGTTTTTCACGAACCTGCCCCCTTTTTTATTTTTAAAGAGAGATCGTCATAGTTTTGATCCATCCAGATAAAGTTTGGCTTTATTATCTAATGTCCGCCATAGAAATATCACGAATCGTAGAAAGTAACTACTGCAATCAGGTATCTCCACTTGACGGTAAACTTATTTTAGTTTTCTCACAAAGTGCTTTACTAAGTCCACGGAAAATATGTAATATGTAGCCAAATTTTTTTTCAAAACGTAAGTTTCTATAATTTTAACTATTTATTGACTTAATTAAATTTTCTTAGTCAGTAATTAGTTTTAAGTTATAACAACTTATATATTGGAAAAATTAGGATGCATAGTACAAACAATTTCCATCATTTCTATGTAACGGTTTTGCGATATCTGCTACTATTCAGGATTTAACAAATAAATATGATAAAAACAGCACAAACAGGGCCCCGTGGGCGTAAATGGCATGGTGGCACTGTAACGATGCCTACCAACCAAGTGACGTCACTTGCTTACGAGTCGACGAGTTGCTCACGCCAAGAATATTCCTGTATTACTGCATTGGGCCTCGCTCGCTGCTGTTGACTTCGCTTTCTGTGAGCATTTCCTCCCTTCCAACCTGACTGCAGTCTTTCTGCTCTATAGGCCACAAGGCACGCTACGTAAACACATGAAGCTCATTGTTAGTTTTCAGACCACTTATGCTCTCCTTGTTGTGGACCATAGAGGTAATATAGTAGAGGGAACATGACGTCACAAATGAGTGTCCAACATGGTCTCGAGAGTCTGGTGTCGTTTATTTATGTTTTCTCGTCGTAAAGATGCAGTTGTTGTTTGAAACTCATGGCGTACCTTTCAGAATATATATTTAGTCATGTGGTGTCACCAAGATCTCGGTTCAAAACCTTATAGTAAGTATGTAGCTAATGTTTACTTTTTACTAAAAACAGCTGGGTTAAGGAAAACAGTAACATGGCAAACATTGTTTACATTTGTCGTTCTGAAATTTCTACGCAATTATACTATGCGATAAAATGGTAGTATGCTCTCCTTAGTTCATAAATTCATAAGGTACCAAAATAACCCTACACAGTTGTGATTACTAAGCAATTATTATCTTGGCTCTCAATGTTATTTCAAATTTCCCGCGCATATTTCACTAAAGTCACGTGACACGTGTTGAACACACAATTTCGTACGCAGCTGTATAGAGGATACTCCCTCTACCCTATATTTACTCTAAGTTGTGGACTATCATGTGGAAATTCTTGCCAACCTAACAGCTTCACATTATTCCGTTTTCAAGTTTTAAATTAAATTTTTTTTTGTTATAGTTTACACTATTTTCACAACGTTATTGACTGCGTTTTAACAAGTGTATGTATTTAAATCGTTAAACGACACATTTATCAACTAAATGAAATTAATGGCCCGGAATAAATTGGTTGACTACCGCATGTTCGTTGCATTATAAGTGTATTTTTTTTTTTCGAGAATTTATCGTAGAAAGCATTTTTAAATTATTACTACGCAAGAAAATATTTTTACACTACGCATTTTTCTAGGTATATAAATATTTACTTGTAAAACAGTAATTATTTATCAACTTAACATTACATCACTCGTGGATGTACACGCAAATATGATATACGCCAGTTACAAACATGAATAACTATCTGAAAACCACAAGGAACTGTACTAACAGGCATGCACTGCAATATATAGCTTATAGCTTCAAGCTGTAGCAACCTTTGCTGTTTCATGGACTCAATTTTTTTGGTATTTCCTTGTGCGATTGCAGCTTGTATTCTGACCAGTTGATTATCTATGTAATCACAGACACTAAGAAAGAGTACAAGGTGAACTGCGAGTCCGGTTTTTTTCTTTTGTTTCAAAAGTGATATTACAAACAAATTTTACAAATTATATTTTTGCACTTTGCATTTCACATCCACGTGGCGTCCATTCCATACAAGATTTTTGGGCGTTACGGTGAAAACGAAACGAAATCAGTCGGTCCAATACAACCTTATAACGTGTACGGTAAAATTTCAGTTTAAAACATTTAACTGAATATTTTTTTTAATATTTGAATATAAAAATTTTAGACTTTGAATTTTTGGTTCTTCAGTAATTTTGTCTTTCGTATTAATTTTGTGACTTTACTGTCGTCAAATCTTTAATTTTTTCAGTGATGTAAGCAGTTTTTGTTGTACCTGATATTCCCTATATAGCTTCACCTCCCTGACAGTTCTTGTACGTCTTATGGTATTGTAGTTGACGGGTACTGGCTGTGTTCAGGATTGCCAACAACAACAACACTTTCTCTTCACGGTGCCTAACACTTCGAGGGAAGACGCTTGAGACATCGGCTAGGGCAACCGTCTCCTACCAAGGCGATCCTGGTTCGATTCCCGGCGGTGATGACTCGGATTTTCGCATGTGTGAACCGTGCGGGATCATGTTGATGATTGAGTTATCTCGGGGGTCTGCCATTTCTTCGTCCCTTCATTCCACCGTTGTACTTCACTCATCTCATGTAACCTGTCAGCAGCGCTGGTGTGTCTGAGAGACATATATACCAGTGCTTCTGACCGGCATATGCAATGCGGTAGGCTGCCATCTGAACGCGCAACACACTCGGTAGACGAGCTGTTCTATAACATTAATAATGTTCTTATGGGACTTTATTCTACCGGTGATCATACCTAGAGATGATGGTATGTCGCGAAAATGTTTTGTGCCGACATACCCTTGAAAACGCTGTAGTTTCTTGCAATATGTATGGCTGGGTAAAGTACGTCTGACACATCGTAGCTACCTGCACACCAATAACAGGCATCAAGTGGTACAATTTCGGGGTTCTTATTGGCTCAGTCAAATAGGACAACAACTCCAAGTACATCGAAAGCCAGTAATCTTATTGTAAACTGAACGTGCATTGAAACCTAATAAATAGTCAAGTTTTCCTGCAATAAACTATCATCTCTAATCATACAATTTGAATTTTGGGAAGTATGTTTTAAATTCCCCCGCATGTTTATAGGCCTACTTTGTATTTAATTTTTGGCTATGCAGTGCGCTTAGTGTCTTTGCTGTTTTGCCTGTGTATGAGAACTTCACCGTGGCTCTAGACTGTGGATTGCTCGTAGCTTGAGATAGTATAAACGAGGAAATCTGCGGAGACAAAGTAACACTGCAACACAATGCACATTGGACGATTATTATCCTAAAAGGTTAAACTGCTTGCAGACGCAATACAAACGCGATGAATGCCAGCGTACCTGAACTGTCACTGACCCAAACGCACACAAATTAAGATTAACAATATTCGTGACAAGACAATGCTACTTTCGAGTGAGCGAGTGAGCGAGTGAGCGAGTGAGCGAGAGATTTCGGTCAGCGCTTAACACCGAGGTCATTAGCGCTGGTGAGGGTGACATGAGATGAGTATGGTGCAGTACCGGAATGAAAGGGCGTGGGAAACGGAAGATCCCCGAGAAAACCCGCCGACCAGCGGCATCGACTACCACGTTTCCCACACGCGAAAATCCGGGAACCGACCCCGCCGAGAATCGAACCCGGATCGCCTTGGTGGGAGGCGAATGGTCTGATCACTCGGCCACCGCGGCCCCATGTGCTACTTTTGAATCAAGCAGTAAGCTTCCCAATGTAAAATACTCTTTGTACTAATTTCTAGAGCCACGAGTTGTCAAGACAAGATTATTGCATCAGTTCGTTGAATGCCTTACCTGCTCATCACCAGCTCTGCCTTGCGGTTATTAGCAGCGTGTCTTTGTTCTGACACGTCTCTCGTTTGACTACAGCAATCAGAGTAATGTTACTGTGAGAACATAGGTCTGTGATTTGCCAGCAGAAGCCCAAAACCAGCGAGAGTTTGCGCAACCATCCAATCACTTACCATCAATCACAGCTGCAGATGTGTAGGCCTACATAAGGCATTGAAACTGAATGGTGAAGAAATATGTCCGCCACAAAGTCGTGGCTGCGCTGATTTGTAGGGAAAGAAATGTGTCGCTGGTTCAGCCAGGGAGGGGCCTAGTGTGGCGAGGGGCAGGGGGGGGGGCAGACTGCCCCGGGTTAAGCGCATGGCCCGAGTTTCTTCGCATTTAACGGCAAATATTTTTAAAACATAAATGCGAGCCGATATCGTAAATTCGCTTCGTAACTTTGTTATGACTGATTTAAACTGCATACTCTAATTTTGTCGAGTCAGAAGCCAGCAAAATAGTTGCTTATTAGTTAATTAACGAAATTTCCTTTTAATTGATAAATTAGCTCTACTCATCTTGCAGTTTGTCTAGAAAAATGACATTGCATAGTAAAACCAATTTGCAAAAAATTTACGAAGCAATTTTACGATATTGACTCTCGTATGGATTTAAAAATAATAATTCTCTCGAAAGCCGAGAAACTCGGGCCCAAGCCCTTAAAGGGTGGGTTTGTGGTGCCGAAAATGTTTACTGGGAATGAAATGTAAATGTGTGTAAAAAATGATGCAAGATCTACCAATATCTAGACTTTCACTAGTTTTGTATTTTTGTATTTTATTTACCTTGTACACAATATGTTATAAATACAGTATTTATTTTTAGAATGCACACTTAAAACACTGTTATTGGTTGCTAGTATGTACAAGTTTTATGTATTTCTATTACAATGTTATACTGTTATTTACACGAGCGGAAAACAACGTATGCAAGATACGCGTATTACTAGGGGCCGGAAAATTTCGCGTATTCAATGATCTGCAAGTTGTAATGCACTGTACAGTATATATTTAAGCCCCGACTATTTGTCCACTAGCTGCTACTCGCCGAAACCGACAATATAGCAGTGGCGAAGCGTTAGTCAGTTTAAACAGCAGCTGTATTCAACCCGCCTACTTCATGAGCGCGTGACATTGGCACCACTGCCAAGCATAGTTTCCTATTACTGAAGTCTTGTTAGACCCGATTCACAATGCGCAGTCTGCAGTTGGCAGTCGGCAGTCGGCAGTCGAATACAATTTACAATGTGCAGTCCAGTAGCCATTATGTTTATGAATTATTTTTAAAAACCTGCTATTTAATAATCGGCCGTGCTTTAAAAAATATTGAATTTTTAAAATTTTTATTTTCAGTTTCAGCATTTTTTAAAATACAAATAATTTTTATTTTTTATTTTTATGAGCATGACGTTGTAGCCTCCATGTCTTTATCCACTGTGATTTTTTTTAGTTTGGTTTATCAGTTGGTTTTAGTGTAGTCATTTATATGGAAACATGCAAAATATGACTTTAACAAGCCTTTACGCGAAAACTATGAGAGATAAAAAAATTTCATATGAGGAAAATTTAGTCACATTTTGTGTCTAAAATAATAGAAAAAAATATGTGGTACAAATAAAAAATTAAAAAATGGTGATGAAATTTGCAGTAGACTGCGTTTGTAAAAATTTGCTCAGTTTGCTTTTATAAACTTAGAAAATCTCTAATAATAATATTTGTTTAAATCACGTGATTACGAGAGCAACGTCTGATTGGTTGGAATTTTTCGGCAGTCCAGCAGTCAGAGATAGTTCGCCATCTCCAACTGCTGAACTGTGGACTTCGCATTGTGAATCGGGCCCTACTGGACTCTGCGTTCCTCGCCTCTTGAACGCTACTGGCTGAATACATGTCTGCGTCTACAAGTATATTGGTTCAATTTGATAATGTGGCTACTGATCGTATACCGGCCAAGCTACTGATTTTAAACGCATAGTTTACTGATGAAAAATGTTCCTATAGACGTTAGAAGTAGCCGTACGTAAAGGAAATAACAGTTTATTTTTAAATTTCCAGTTTTTCGTTACGTTAGTTTAAGATTATTTTGGTCAGATCATTTTACCCTTAAATTTTTTAGGTTATATAACCTTAACTAAGGCAACCTAACCTGACCTTAACTAACGAAAAATGAAAAACATACGGGTAAATTTACATAACCTAACCTAAAGTAACCTTACGTAACGAAGAACAGAAAAATGTCAGTGTTAAATTTCTATACGTGCGACTTCTTGTGACGTCTATAGAAACGGCGGTGTACGGGGACTACATAGCACAGCTTCCCTTGTAAGACAATCACGCTTTGCCTCCTCAAGGCCCTCTCACCCGACATAACCGCTACTTTCTGTATCTCGTAGCCTTCTCAAACATTACCTTCTGTTCTGTGAACAACATAATGCATTAACAGTGTTTTAATACCTACCTTTCTACATTTATTTTAGCGAACATTATTCTGGGAGGGAAGACAAATTTTAGTATGGCCTTAAAAATCACTCACTTTACCAAGAACATCCTATAAAATAGTGTAACGAGTGCAAACACTACCTCGTACAAACGTTAATGTATTGCGTATATTGCTTAGTTTTCTATTAATTTTCTCTCTCTCTATGTATATATATATAAGTATGTGTGTATGCGCAGAAAATGTTAAAGGGGTTTGATGTGTGTGTAGGATATGTTGCAAATGCGACATGTGTAGGATATCTTGAAGGTTGATGTGTGTTGGATAAGTTGAAGGTGTGATGTGTGTAGGATAAGTTGCAGGTGTGATGTGTGTATATATGTTGCATGTTTTACGTGCGTAGAATATGTTGCAGGCGTGATGTGTGTAGATATGTTGCAGGTGTGATGTGTGTATATATGTAGCAGGTGTGATGTGTGTAGATATGTTGCAGGTGTGATGTGTGTAGGATATGTTGCAGGTATGATGTGTGTAGGATATGTAGCAGGTGTGATGTGTGTAGATATGTAGCAGGTGTGATGTGTGTAGATGTGTTGCAGGTGTGATGTGTGTAGGATATGTTGCAGGTGTGATGTGTGTAGATATGTTGCAGGTGTGATGTGTGTAGGATATGTAGCAGGAAACGTGGTTTGTGTGAGCAGGATGAAGTCTGTGTGGGTGGTATTGTTAGCGGCGAGCCTAGTGGCTGTGGCAGCACAGCAGGATGGTGAAGACTGCTCCCAGGTACTGTGGCTAGGTACCACACAGCAAGTACGGAGGTCAGTACCGAGTCAAGATGGCCTGCACTGTGTGTTGCTGCTGAGAGGTCCTCCACGACACAAGCTGGTCATCATGCCCACTGCTATAGACGACTTCCAGTGTGGTGTGGATGTGCTGCGTGTCTACAGCCTCGCTGCTGGACGTCCTCGTCTCGCTGCACAGTTAGTACTCTCTCTCAGTGCGCATATAGGACATTTACTGTCCATATTATATCTGGAGCGGACTGGCGAAGCCCAGCTGAAACTCTTACTACGTTTATATCGTCATTCATTTGTCAGAAGAATTTTGCCCCAACTACTTTCAGTGTCTCATTGCACAGCTGCAGATGGTTCAAATCTGTCACTGGGTATTTTAAGGGATTATTTCTCAGTTTTACAGTGATTTCGAAAATATTTTTTGTTGCTACCTAATACTCGATATCAAAATTTTGCTCCACAGTTTTGACTCTAATATATCTTAATTTTTGTAACTGAATTTTTTGTAACAATGTATTGAACGTTTTTTTTTTTTTTTTTTTTTTTTTTTTAGAGTTCGTCACCCAAAATACCACGTTTTTGTCGTGAAAATAAGCGAAAGTGAAGCAATATTTTTTTGCTGACGAATGGTGCATAATTTTTTATAAACGCATCCACATTATTGTGCATTGTGTGACTGTACATTGCACCAACTTTTTTCAACGCTTTTGGTTAAAAATATTTGAGTTATTGACACCTGCCTGATAAACCTAAAGAGTAAGCCCTTAACTCGCACTTGTCTCCGGGTGTTTCACCCGTAGGTCACAGGCGTGTTGTGTCGCAGTAACCATATCCTGATCAGCGTAGGCAAACGTGAGACGTCACTTCACAAATATATGCTGCCAGTAACCATGAAGAAGAATAGCTGCACGCGTGCACGTAAGACAGTGAAACAAGTTGGTTCAACATTATCTTCACGGCATATCAGTGGATCTATGCGTTTGTAGTAGAATTCCGGACTGGACTGAACTCTTGTCTATAGTCTACATGGAGCAAACTACAGTTGAATGATACACTGTCAATACTGCCACGACTTAGAAAATGTTATTTGTAAGGAGAACGGTCTTAAAATTTAGTCACTATTTTTTATTAATAAGCCTAGAAAGATTTATTTATTGCTGGAATGCCTAAACTCAAAAATTTTATATTTCACTAGGTACTTTTAAAAATCCCCAAGGTTACTTATGAACACGTTCAAATATTACTGCACAACCAGAGAATATTTTGACCTTGTATATAATGAAACATTATTCGAATTTCACTACTATATTTCATGGGTTTCCAATGCTGGCTGTAACTAAATTTCGCAAATTTTGAGTTTTGGCAGTATTACTTTGACGGCGCGATAAGACTAATTTCAAGTTGAACTCAGACTGCACATTGTATAAAGACACATTAGTGAACTACAAAATAGATTTAAAACAATACAAATATATACAAGAGGAAGGAAAATGTCACGGGTTGAACGGTCTGCAGGGTAGGCTCCATAGCACTGTGCACACAACGGACTCAGCAGTTCGTATGCTTGATGCTGCCCCCAGTAAGAAAAACCGGTTTTATGGCCATGATCTTTCGTTTATTTCAAACAATTGGAAATAACTCGAATATTTTTAACCAAATGCTTTGAAAAATTTGAGACTGTTTACAGTCATCGATACACAATTTCGCCAGAGCGTTATTTAAAATAATGTGCCGTTCGCTGGCAAAAAAATTATTTTACTTCATTTTGACTTAGTTTGACAGCAAAATATGTGATATTTCAAGGGCAAAAATCAAAAAATCCGTTAGGTGTATTGCAAAAGCAAAATTCCGATACAAACAATGATACATAAGCGTTAAAATTGTAAGAATGAATGTTTGATATATGTATCAATTTGCGTAAAAATATGTATTTTCGAAACCACTGCATGACTAAAGAGCGAGGCCGTAAGAGTTAGTGGAACGTAGTTTTTTTTTTTTTTATTTTTGAGGCACGGAAACGGGGAAGGCGATAAGTGGAATATAACCCGTGCGTCAAACACCTCATCGCCTCTAAGCGCAGAGAACTAAACTAGCTGCAGTGTTTACGTAGCAACTGTTTTCCCATGGGACCTCAAGCAATGACCCTATGATTGTATTTGTGGAAAGTATGTGGTAAAGTCCAATGTAGGTTTCTATCATTTTGTTTTACGATTACGGTTGATATTTTCTTTACTTTAGCAATTTTTTTTTCAAGGCAATAAATAGTATGTTTTAGCTTTTTATGTAATTAACGAAATTCTAGTTATTTGACTTTTTAGTAGAAACCCTATAATTCCTTGCTTCGAAAAAATTAGCTCTCATGGCAAAAACTATTTTAAACAAAACTTCTAAACAGATTTTTTATAATATTGTGCTCTAGTTAATTCTTGAAAAAAATATTATTGCAAAAACTGTAGCATGGCCTTAAGCGGTGAATTTATATTTTTTTTATGGGAAGTAATAGTCCAGGGCATGCTTCTTCATTTTTGTGTTATAATTACGGTTGGAATATTTTAACTGACAGCAGTCTAAATATGCCGTTTTTAACCATTCTGAAGTGCTCCGATACCATCTTTCTAAGCATCATATCTAGAAAACAAAAATATAGAAGTATAGTTTTAAGTGAGTTTTGTTTTCGTAGATAAATTTGTCATCACACATTTAATAGTATTTCATAAAAATTCATTCTAATTATACGTTGCAACTATGTTTATGCCCCAGCTGTACAGAAGGTAGCGAGAAGAACCGTTGCTTCATTTAGTAAAGGTTTGTTATTCGTCCAGAAAAGTTCATAGCGTGTCTGATAAAACGTGATCCATTAGCAAAATTCATTGAAACGTTAACATATTTCAAATAGGTATATATTGTGCTGTGAACTGTGAACTCAAATTTGCGTTTATTTCAAATTAGTAGGGACAGGAAAATTTCGCGAATTCAATTGCCTGTAGGTTAGAATCTACTGTACTACGCATAATCAAACCCTGTATATTCGTTCATTGTCTGGTGTTCCACGGAGTAGCAGCTGGTGGACGAATAGTTGGGGCTTGAGTAGGCGTAGTAGAATGGATTCTAGCCTGCAGGTCGTTGAATTCGCGAAATTTTCCAGTCCCAACAAATGAGTGTAATCTCGTCGTCTAGTCGACGTATCTGGCACATCCCGGAGAGCACTGAGCCAATAACATAGAAGCAACTAAATCAAAGCCCAGTCGTCATGTGTATCGATAGAGACAGGGAATATTCGCGGGTTCACAGACACGTAGGCTAGCCTGCAAGAATATATGTGTACTCAAGTACTCAGCTCTTGCTCATTGGCTGCTTGCTAGCATATAGCCATATAACATGATTGGACCTTCATTTAGTTGCTTCCTTATTATTAGCACAGCGCCCTTCCGAGGCGCTTGCGAAAACCTTACTTCATCTACCCGATACAGTTAAAAATTATTAAAATCATTCGAAATCCTGGTGCGAGTACAGTCTACACCGCTCGTAATCTCTAAATGTTCAGCTTGATCTCGTCAGCGCTTCTACTCAGATCCATCCTGCTCGAGAGAAAGGCAAACAGTCGCCAGCAGAAGGAAAACACGAAGCGTGTGTAAAAGAAAGTCAACAAACAGAGGCTCCCGGAAGCGTTCACAAATGAAAATTAGTTTTCGGTAGTTAACTGCGGTACTTCTTGTACAATTGTCTATACATTACTCGTACGAAGTTATAATACTTGTATTGTACAAGTACTAAAGGATATTCTGCAATAATTGAACTTGTTCTAGGCCGACTGAAATATACCGCTTCTGCAGATTTCGTCACGTTGTTTTAAGACACCGCCAACACAACTCTTCGAGTTTTCTTACGCTCGAGAACGTTAAACATCCAACGGCTGAGGAAATCTGACTACGAGATCAGTACTACCGAGTATGATGTACCTACCATGTTTTGTAAGCGCCTCAGGAAGTATCAAATAAGTTTTTAATTTAAATAATGCTATTTTAAACACGTAAAACTGCTGTTTTATTATTAAAGTATCTAATTTATACATGCTTAAATAATAAAAAAATGCAACAAGGTCACTGTCACCGAAAAACAAAATCTTGCCCCCCCCCCCCCTAGAAAAATCTGAAATGACGCCCCTGTTTGTACCCAAAAGAAAACTCGCATTTTTCCTGTCTCTGGTGATAACTGGCCACAAACGAATTCACGATAGAGGCGTTCGTCGTATTTTGCTACGTACAGTCGCTCAAATAAACATATATGAGTAGTTAATCTCTCGATGTTTCGTTCAGGCGAGTAGCCTACAGGAAGCACTGCTCATAGAGGTGATGTGACACTTGATGTACGAGTCAGAGTCGACCTTGTTGGTCTCTTGCTTCCTGCCCTAAGACGCGGGTAGAAACTTAAGGTAAGCGACCGTCTTAACAAAATCCAAGTTCATTAAACACAAAATGAAAATAATTAAAACCAAAATTCTTAATACCTGAAGAATAGATTATTGGAAAACTGTGACTAACAGTTAATTGTGTAGAAAAATATTAAATAAACAAATATGCAAGGTAAGTCATGACGGAGGGGGTGGACTGTTAATATGATGTGGTGATAACGTATTAGGCTTTAGTCGAACACTTTTTATCGTTTCAATTTATCCGCAAACTAAATAGGCACATGGTGTGAATAATTCTACTTCGTAAGTTGATGTAAAATTACGAATTTTGAAATGAAATAAAAATTAGTCTGCTTGATATTAGTCCACGGAGCAGTGAATGTACTGTGTATAAACAATGAAAGATGAAGGATCTTGATTATTTTAGAGAAGTATAATTTAAAGGCGATAATTATATCCTTTTTTTAATTTAAACTTTAGTTAGATACTAACAAAATTGTTTAATTACAGTTATACATGACCAATATTAAGAGCTATGTTGTAAGTTAAGTTTTTTCAACATTTAAGGACGCTGCCTTTCTGCAAGTTAAAAGCTCTCGCGTGGCACAGCTATAAGTGGGACCTTGAAGAGCGTAACAAATGCCACATGGCCACAACGAGCCAAGCACTTAACTGCCGTGTAAGATTCCTGCCGATCCATCTTTATTATGGGACTGGAAGCGGTGACCTCATAATTTTACTGGGAAAAGTTTGCAACAAAGTTCAGTGCACGATTATATCGGAGTTGCACATACATCTGGTTAGTAACATTTAGAAGTATGGCAGTATGAAAAGACAGTTTTTAGCTGTGTAGCATGGCTTCGAAACAACGATTCTAATTAGCTGCTTTTTTAACTCTGGCATTCCGTACTTGGCCTAAGCGTGTTCCACGTGTGGAATGTGTTCGTAAAAACGTATTTACGAACACACTTTGACACATTCGATTGGCGTGGTAGCAGCGCACTTTTGTCATTTTTAGTAAAAAAAAGTTTTCTTAACTACACGGAGTTATTTTTTGCTGTCATGCTATAAAACGTCTGAATGTTCACACCATCAATATTATGTTTTGTGTAAAGGTCAGAACCCACAAACAATTAATTAGTTTGTTTTATTTTCGGATCACAGAAAGAACCTCCGAAAAAAAGAAGATGTCTTCTGACTTGTAGGCTACCTCCGAGAATACATATATATGTACTCCAGTATACAGCAGTTTTTGATTGGCTGCTCGTTGACAATGTGATACCACATAACTGGTCTTGCATTTAGTTCCACCTTTATTATTGGCTAGGGTCTCTCCAGGAGGTGTCGAATAAGTTAAGAGCCAATTAAGGGGAGGGGGGACGGTAAATTTTTAAATTTTGTTTTTGCTTCGATGTGTTGTTAACATTATTGTTAAGGCATAATGGCAAAAAAATATTTTTTAAGAATTTAACTACAAAAAAACAAAGATTTCAAAGAAAATAATACGTCTTTATGCCTTTTTAGCAATTGCTTCAACTGGGAAAGCATTGTATTTTTTCCCGTAAAATTTAATTTACTGGTTCAGTCGAGTTGTAAACAATGCGATGTCCTCTTAATCATTTATGTAGCCATACAATACTTTTAATTTTTTTTTTAAATTTACTTTATATCTTAGTGTGCCACTAGATCACAAATGTGTCTCGGGAACTTTAATTTGTGTACATAACATAAATTAAACCACAATGTGACATTCTGCAGTGTTTCTAGAACACAAAGCGACTAACAAATTCGCTATCCGTGTATTGTGTGACGAACAGGATGATTTGCCATATTGTAATGCGTAATTGTCGCCGGTTATATGGTCGACCATTGAAATGTCGCTGATTAGTGCTTCACTCTACCAGGAGTGAGGGAACTATCACAGTCCGGGCATATAAGTCGCTCGTGCGTGCAGGAAGTGAACGTGACACCAACTTACAGTTTTTCGAATTATAACCTGTACCCAAAGAAAAACGCCAATTTTTCAGTTCCCTACATACAAGGCACTGAACTCAAACGGTGCTAAATTATTTTCGCCAGGAATTCGTGTCTGTATTCATAGCAATTGTTTATATTTTTATTACCTGGGTGAATAGTCTATTTACCTACTATCCAGTATTCCTCATGTTGGTGTAATTTTCTGGAAGTCGGGAGGAACAATCCAGGGTCAGAGAAATAGCCTCACGTGATAACTGGCGGAATGTCATTGTTTGTGACTGCAGACGAGCATTGCGGAAGATGAGCGAGTCGGAAACCAATACCTCGTAGTTATCAACCATACGTGTTACTTGAGTAACGACCATACAATTAATGACTGATAGGCTAACATACATATCGTGACAAGACAGACATTTTAAAATCTATATCACACCTTCATATATTTTTTCTTCAATTTTATTTCTTAAACTCGTTGCATTTAATAGGATAACACTTTACGGCCGTTCATTGCATTGTATTTAACGAACTTGAAAGCGACTACTTGAGAAATTATCACACTATTAGTTTCCACTCAAATAAAAAGATATAATATTTAATACAGATAGGCTTATTTTAGAATTATTACTTATTCAGCAAGACACTGAAAAGAGTTTGTTAAACAATAAGGCTTTTTTTTAAATTTCGTTTGTCTTACTTTTAGAAAACTCTGCGGCATTGATTTAAAATTATATTATAATTTAACAACAGAGCTCAATTAATAAGTTATTGACTTTAATGTTTGCGGAAAAGTAATTTTGATTGTTGAATATTTTGATTCAACAAAATAAACAACTTGTTGGAAACGAAAATCTTCGAAGAAATTCGAGATAACCAGTAAACTGACATACTATATGATCACGGTTATGATGTAAAATTGGTGTTGTATCGAATTTAATGAAGTTAAACTGAAGCGAAATTAGATCGTGTGAAAGGACCTTAAGAGGTATGGAATATTACGATATCGAGCGGACAACTGGAATACTCAAAGATCAATAAAATCTGAACTACTCATCAAAATTCGACGAGATTTTTTCGCGGAGTAGATATTTTACTAGCGGACGTTCATTTATATGGCACTATGCGGTAGTATGCTTTACTTTCAAGCAAAAATAAATAAAAACTATTTTTAGAAAAGTAAGGGGTTGAAACCACATAGTCTACAAAAATGGAAAACTATCCTTTTTGTAATTTTTAGTATGATAATACTAAGCTATAGTAACTGAATTTAAAAAATAGTCGCTATTTGATTCGAAAATAATTTTACTATTTGAAAATCTCTGCGCGAGAGGTTTTCAGATGATAATATTATTTTCAAACGAAAATGGGAGTATTTTCGAAATTTGGTAGTTATATAGGCCTAGATAGTATCATATAAAATGTAAAAAGCGATAGTTTTCTGTTTTTGTAGATTCTTTGGTTTCAAGCCCTTATTTTTCTGAAAATAGTTTTTTTATTTTTTACTCGAAAGTAATGCATGCTTCCGCATAGGGCTACATAAATAAACGTCCGCTGATAAAATATCTACTCGGCCAAAAATCTCATCGAAATTTGATGAGTAGTTCAGATTTTATTGACGATTGAGTGTTCCAATCGTCCGCTTGACTTCGTAGCTTTCCAAACTCTTTAAACAACGTCGAGCATGTAGAAGAGCACAGGAACTAGAGGGCATCTTGGAGTCTGTAGAGATTCGAAAATTCCTCGGGTTTAACTACTTGCCGGATAGACTCCACAATCCTGTGTACATTTTGTCTTCAGATCTTTGTTCATTGGCTGTTGTTCTGGTGATTGGCCAGTTAGGGTTCTTGTTCCAGGCGTGTGGTGTCGCAGCAATCTCATTCTGACTGGCAATGTCAAATGTAACGCCTCTTCACAAATACGTGCTGCCAACAACCTCGACGCAGATCTACAGATGAACACATAAGACAGTAAAACAAAATGGTGCAAACATTGTTTCGCCAAAATGAGAAGTCTCTACCAGTAGTGCAGCTGATAATGTACCGTGGGAGTCAGTGCGAATTTACACTCAGGTTTGATATTGGTACAGAGCCCTCAAGGCCGTTTTCTGACTTTGCATGACTGTAAATTGCAAAGACGAGGGAAGTAATATTGTGACAAACTATCACCACAATATACCCAAGTAACGAAGTAAAATGATTGAGTAGCCAGAAAGTGTCTAGATTAAATTTCTGGACATGACAACAAATACCTGCGCAAGTCATGTCATTCTGTAACGGGATGTCTGTTTTGCAAACCAACCTTGAAGGAAACAAGTCTAATCACAAACATGTAGTTAAACAAGGAACTAACATCATGTTACATGGTGTGAGGTGAAACTGTCTGTTCACTGGGACTATAGACAATGTAGAGACAACAGAGACATACATTTATGGAATACAACCTAGGTCATGAAAAACGCGAAATTTTCCTGTCCCTGCAAATTTAAAAGTATCTGAAAAGAATTTCAAGAGATGTCTTCTAATATTTTCTAGTATACAAGGCGTGTTTTGGTGTTTACTTTTGAAATATTACTGAGGATGGCAAATGGGCGCTTGTTGGTGTATTGTGTACACATGTACGCCAGCCTTTGAACTTTCGAGCTGCAAGTACCATTTAGAGACGCACTTGTGGACATTAAGAAGTATCTTAAAGAGATGTTTAAGTCAGTAATATGATTGCAGTCACAGGCGAGAGCAGGCAGGACTATATGTGCTGCACAGTAACAGCAGAGCATAATCTAAAGTGACATTTATGCCCGCGCTAACATACACGGGCAGTGAGCACAATCATCAGTAACAACAGCTGATGACCATATCTTGTCATAAAGCAGGGCGAACAGTCGCAGTGTCACATTCACACCACTATGCCACACCAACTTACTTCAGAGACGAGCAGTAGTTGGCTACACTCACAATATTAATGTTTTACGACTCTACCTTCCTAGGAATAAAAAATTTTATAACTTATTTTTAAATACAGTATTAGTAATTTTTTGTTGCTTGTATCTGTTCCTGACCGTATTAATTTACTTGGTTTCATAGATATATTTAATAAGAATGAACAAATTTTTCAAAAAGATTTTATCTCATACAATGAACATTAGTAAAATTAGTTCAATCTTATTTTTCCAGGTTATGCAATGCTACAGTGCCCAGTATTGTCACTGATGAGAATGTTGCCCTCCTGACCTTCAACTCGGCACAAAACACATCCTCTCGTGCTTTTCGCCTGCTGGTGCAGCTATTGGAGGACTTCAGGAAAATTACTTTCACTGGCTCCAGCCCTGCCTACCCGTGGTGGACGCTGCATGGCCACTCCCATGAACCTGGTCCGCTGACTTCTTACGACTGTGGAGGCCAACCGTGGGTTGTTGGTACTTCGGGACTTGATGGAGGTTGGCATGACTGGGAGAGTCACCATTCTTCGTCCACCGGCAACGACCTGGCGTCCTGGGTCACCAGGGGCAGCACTAGCTCCCGCTGGTCTCAAGCGATTCCTTCTCAACACTAATGACTCAACCCAGAATCGTGGTCGTCGCTGCTGCGCTCCACGAGGATAAACATAAGTTGGTATACATAATGCTGACCCCTCTCTCTCGTCAGCAACGTTCTGGTTAACTTGATCACCAAGGGTCATAGCAACATCTGCTACTCGCAGGAGACTGTCCCAGAGCACTGAACATTTTGCCTGCACCAGTTGTCAAAGGAGGTGGTCGCTTCGAGGCTGGACAGAGGTTGGTACTAAAGAATACTGCATCCCTTGCCCTTTGGCAACGACTTGACATTCTGGGCTGTTTATAGCGGAGGCTATCTCTACTACTCGCAAAAGATTGTTCCACAGCACTGACCGTTTAACCCACATCAGCTGCCATTGGTCTTGGGCAAGTCTGCACTGGATAGAGGTCGTTGTATGTGGTACGGACTTTACTTCTCGCGCCTCGGCATCGACTTGTCCCCTATGTTCACCATTGGTAACAGATTCATTCACAGGTCCCAAATAATTGTTCCGCAGTACGGGCCGTTTCGCCATAACTGGCTGCCATGGGTGATGGGCACCTCGAGGCTGGACAGATGTTGGCACATGTGGCAGGGAGTTTATTTCTTGTGTATCAGCAAAGCAAAAACCTGGCCTCCTGGTTCGCAAAGTGCAGTAGCGAGCTCCACCACTTGTAGAAGACTCCTCCAGAGTACTGAACGGTCCTCACACGCTGGTTGTAGAAGGTGGGCGCCTCGAGGCTGGACAGATGTTGGCATATTTGTCAGGGAGTTTACTTCTTGTGTATCAGCAAAGACCTGGCCTCCTGGTTCGTAAAGTGCAGTAGCGAGCTCCACCACTTGTAGAAGACTGCTCCAGAGTACTGAACGGTCCTCACACGCTGGTTGTAGAAGGTGGACGCCTCGAGTCTGGACAGATGTTGGCACATGTGGCAGGGAGTTTACTTCTTGTGTATCACCAATGACCTGGCCTCCTGGTTCGTAAAGTGCAGTAGCGAGCTCCACCACTTGTAGAAGACTGCTCCAGAGTACTGAACGGTCCTCACAC